>SJYQ01003974.1:49462-64616 GCA_006410935.1 Redunca redunca
TTCATTGTAATTATGTCATAGGAATCATGCATTAGAAAAAAAATATATATATACAGATATATACATACATACAGTTATATATAAACATACATGCAATTATATATATACATGTATATATACACACACACACCTGCAGCTGCCAAGTCGCTTCAGTCATCTTCGACTCTGTGTGATGCCATAGATGGTAGCCCACCAGGCTCCCCTGTACCTGGGATTCTCCAGGCAAGAACACTGGAGTGGGTTGCCATCTCCTTCTCCAATGCATGAAAGTGAAAAGTGAAAGTGAAGTTGCTCAGTCGTATCCAACCCTTAGCGACCCCATGGACTGCAGCCTACCAGGCTCCTCCATCTATGGGATTTTCCAGGCAAGAGTACTGGAGTGGGTCACTGTTCCCTTCTCCAGGGTATCTTCCCAATTCAGGGATCAAACCAAGGTCTCCTGCGTTGCAGACATATTCTTTACTGTCTGAGTCACCAGGGAAGCCATCCCAAATGAAGGACAATATGAATGAATGTTCAAACTATCACACAATTGCACTCATCACACATGCCAGCAAGAAAGCTGAGAATCCTGTAAGCTAGGATTTTCAACAGGATGTGAACCAAAAATTCTAGATGTACAAGCTGGATTTAGAAGAGGCAGAAGAACCAGAGATCAAATTGCCAACATCTGTTGGATCATAGAAAATGCATGAGAATTTAAGAAAAACACCTACTTCTGCTTTATTGACTACGCTTAAGGCTTTGACTGTTGGATCACAACAATCTGTGGAATAGGATGGACTGGTTTGGTCTCCTTGCAGTCCAAGGGACTCTCAAGAGTCTTCTCAAACACCACAGTTCAAAAGAATCAATTCTTCGGCTCTCAGCCTTCTTTACAGTCCAACTCTCACATCCATACATGACTAATGAAAAACCATGGCCTTGACTAGATGGGCCTTTATTCACAAAGTAGTGTCTCTGCTTTTTACTATGTTGTCTACAATGATCATAACTTTCCTTCCCAGGAGTAAGTATCTTTTAATTTCATGGATACAATCACCATCTGCAGTGATTTTGGAGCCCTCCAAAATAAAGTAAGCCACTGTTTCCCCAATTATTTGCCATGAAATGATGACCAGATGCCATGATCTTACTTTTCTGAATGTTGAGATTTAGCTCAACTTTTTCACTCTCCTCTTTCACTTTCAACAAGAAACTCTTTAGTTCTTCTTCACTTTCTGCCATAATGGTGGTGTCATCTGCATATCTGAGGTTATTGATATTTCTCCTGGCAATCTTGATTCCAGCTTGTGCTTCATCCAGCCCAGCATTTCTCATGATGTAAACTCTGCATATAAGTTAATTAAGAAGGGTGACAATATACATCCTTGATGTACTCCTTTTCCTATTTGGAACCAGTCAGTTGTTCCATGTCCAGTTCTAACTGTTGCTTCCTGACCTGCATATAGGTTTCTCAAGAGGTAGATCAGGTGGTCTGGTATTCCCATCTCTTTCAGAACGTTCTACAGTTTATTGTGATGCACATAATCAAAGGCTTTGGCATAGTCCATAAAGCAGAAATAGATATTTTTCTGGAACTCTCTTGCTTTTTTCAATGATCCAGCGGATGTTGGCAATTTGATCTCTGGTTCCTCTGCCTTTTCTAAAACCAACTTGAACATCTGAAAATTCATGATTCACATATTGCTGAAGCCTGGTTTGGAGAATTTTGAGCATTACTTTGCTAGCATGTGAGATGAGTGCAGTTGTGTGGTAGTTTGAGCATTTTTTGGCATTGCCTTTCTTTGGGATTGGAATGAAAATGGACCTTTTCCAGTCCTGTGGCCACTGCTGAGCTTTCCAAATTTGCTGGCATATTGAGTGCAGCACTTTTACAGCATCATCTTTTAGGATTGGAAAGAGTTCAACTGGAATTCCATCACCTCCACTTAGTTTGTTCGTAGTGATGCTTCCTAAGGCCCACTTGACTTCACATAACTGGATGTCTGGCTTATACTGCAGCCACATAATTAAAAGATGGTTGCTCCTTGGGAGAAAAACTATGACAAACTTAGACAGTGTATTAAAATGCAGAGATATCATTTTGCCAACAAATCTGGACATGGTTGAAGCTATGGATTTTCCAGTAGTCATGTACAGATGTGAGAGTTGGACCATAAAGAAAGTTGAGTGCTGAATAATTGATACTTTCGAACTGTGGTGTTGGAGGAGACTCTTCAGAGTCCCTTGCACTCAAGGAGATCAAACCAGTCATTTTTAAAGAAAATCAACCCTGAATATTCATAGGAAATACTATCGCTTTAGGCTGAAGCTCCAATACTTTGACCACTTGATGGGAAAGCTGACTCATTGGAGAAGATCCTGATGCTGAAAAAGATTGAAGGCAGGAAGAGAAGGGGGTGACCGAGGATGAGATGGTTGGATGGCATCATCAACTCAATGGACATCAGTTTGAACAAATGTGGGGAGACAAGTGAAGGACAGATAACCCTGGCATACTGCAGTGCATTGGTTCACAAAGAGTCTGATATGACTGAACAACAACAGTTTGCATATTGAAGTTGTTGATATTTCTCCCAGGGTTCTTGATTCCAGATTGTGTTTCATCCATCCTTGCATGATATATCTGCAAATAAGTGTTATAAAACAGAATTTTTAATTTTTCCTTCTCCTGTATAAGAGGGGGGAAAAAGAGAAAGAAATCTTTATAAAGAATCCTCTTTATGTCCTATCACTCTACTGCTACCCCAAAGCAAAGACGTGTCAAAAGAATTTTTCCTCATGAATAAAATTATATCCTTTAAGACGATAACCTGTCTTTATTTATCAATGTCTTTTACAAGCTAGGGTAATCAAAGTATAAGTTTTGCCATTGATTATTATGATTATTTTAGAGTGTGTGTTTGTGGAAAATCAAATGCCTACAATTTTTGTGAATTGTTTCATAGATGGCTGGTGTGTGGATGTTTTGACTCTTGCAATATGATAAAATTACAATATTTCAGTTCTGGACCTAGTTTTACATGAAAGGACTAGTAGGTTCCATAGTGGTCTGTAGGAGCCCTAAATCTCCTCTTAGATGTGTAATTACCTTGTTGGAAAGATCATATGGAGAGGTTCTGAGACTACAAGAAGTGGGAGGGAGGCCCACATGAGCCCAGACTTATAGCTATACATATCAAGGCTTTAACCTTGTGAATGAGACCATCTAGGCTTGCCTCCAGTTCTGGCAAGCCACATGATTAATATATTTAATACACCATAAACAACAGTACATTGAACAAAAGAGTTACCCTACCAAAACCTAGTCTGATTCTTACCTTCCTAAATGGTGTAATATAATAAAATGGTTGTTTATGCATCTAATTTTTGTTAATACTTTCTAATACGGCAGTAAATTATAAAAATTCATTCCTTGCTGTTCCTACCAAGTTTGCTGTTTTGTTAGGAAGGCTCATGAGGCATTTCCTGTAAGTAAGCCCACACTCTTATGACAATGAGCTGATGGAACGAGCAGTCAAGGAGAAAAATATTTTGTAAGTTAATAGCTTAAGATTATTCTGAATATGCATTGCAGATCTGATGAAATAAGTAAAATTGTGGACCATTTATGCATTGTTCTCAATGTGTGATAGATTCAGGCCAAAACACAACCACCTGAATTATTATAACATGGTAGTTTTCTATAGCTGTAATGATTAACATTATCTCATGGACTAGTGATAGTATTTCCCCAGAAGATGGATCACGTTGCTTCCCTAGCGACGAAGTAGGTATCTTTAGGGACATATTTGTAGTACATGTTTGTGACCATGTTGCAGAATCCTTGTCTGTCCACACTGTTTAGCATTTGCCACTTCATCTCTGAGCTTGACACTTAAATGCAGTGAACTATTGGAACTTAGTTGGCATCAATGATTGTAGTTCACAGGAATCAGGAAAATGTTTTGAGTTGTATATATATTTTTCCAAATAGAAAACAGAAAGAAAAAAAAAAGTGAAATAAAGATTGAGAAAGCCAATCTAATTGTTTATCAAAAAGGGACATTTGCACTTTAATTAGTGATAGTTAGTCCTAATTTTTTTAGCACATTTTCACTAAATCCTGTGGCTTTTCAATTTGCAATTTACGTTCCATTCCTGAAAATTAGACTGTGTCACTTACTAACTCACATAAGTTTATGTTTCCAGTTGTTTTGTGGCTTTGATCTCTACAATTCTAACGGAGATTTTTCACAAAGTAAATGTACATACCTATCTTAGAATGTTTTTAAATAAGGAACAATTGCTGTGTTTTTCTTCTTTAGAAAACCTCTCAACATTAGAAAATTGTCACTCTTTACATATCCCTGTTGCCCAATTTTAGACAGATTTTCACTCCATCATATTTTCAATTTAATAAATTTCTATACTTATTGATTGCCATACTATCCAATGACCGTCTTAAATTTTAAGGACAGAGAAATTAATCTGAAACTGATCATTTTCTTAGTTAGAACAAAGTTTTCTAGTAATTTATTTTATNTAGATTTTATGCTTCATCTTGCAACAAATCTGAAGGGACATCGTTAAAGAATATTTATTCTATTCATGAATCTCTTAATTCAGCTTCTTAAAAGTTTGCATGCTTAATTTCATCAATCAGACATTAAGAATAAAATGAAAGCCAACACTCTAGAAAATTTTACTTCCCAGGTGGTGTTAGGATGTAATGTACTGGAAGTAATATAAATTACTTCTTTAAGAACCATTCAATAGGACAATGTATTTCTCAAAGAATACTAAATTTAAGCAATTTCCTTTATATATAATTTACAATATGATATATATGGTTAATTTTCAAGACAAAGTACAATGTATAAAGAAAAATACAAATATCAATAGACATTCTGAATTATAATCTGTGTGAAAAAACAGTAATCCACTATAAAGAGTGGATAAGGAAATAACAGTGATCTACTAATAGAGTGGAGGAGGAAATAGCAACCCACTCCAGTATTCTTGCCTGGAGAATCCCATGGACAGAAGAGCCTGGTGGGTTACAGGGCATGAGGTTGCAGAGTTGGACACAACTGAAGTGACTTTAGCATGCACTAAAAAGAGACAAAACCATTTTAATGTAAGACACCATTAGAAATATTAAATGTATAACTATACTTACATAAATGAAGAGACAAAAATAAGCTTTTTTAGGTTTCTGTAGCAACCTTTTGTGGCAAAGAAAAGAACTTCTGGAATTAACAAGAGAATTACCTAAGAGAAGCCAGTTTTTACTTTGAGTATGCTAGCAAATACAAACAGCTTTTTAATTTAATCAGTATTGGAACACAAAAAAAATTTATGTAACTCATGAAAAAGTAAAATAATATTTATGTTTTTTTACCATAAAGTTTTACTGGAATCACTCAATTTTCACTACATCAACAAAGCAACCACATGTAGTTGTTGAAGACAATGATCTGTTACATATAATATGCTTTTGGAAATATCATACCACTGAGGACTTCTTAAAAACTCGAACTGATGATTAATATAGTACTGGAACTATATCTCAGTTCTGGAAATGGAAAAAAAAATTCATTCCATAATTTGCTTCCTTCTTCATCTGTGGCTCACTGACTGATTTCGAAATTTACTTTTTAGGTTCCATGGATGAATGTTCAAGCACATCTCTCAAGAAGTGACACATTCAATATTGGATTTGTGGTCATTATATGGAAGGGTGGATAGTATGAAATAATAGATTCATCTTATTTCTTCAGTGCTCAAACAGTAGTTTAGTCTTTTATCTATTAGCTAGTGAATTTTAAGTGAAACACTACATCACAAATCTGTTTGTCCTGACAGATAAATTTATGTTAAGCAAACATTGACTACGACTATTTAGAATGCACTTTAGTTTACAGATTCTGGTAATATAGACTGTATTTTCAGTTTCTAAATTCTTTATCACGTGATATAGAAAACAAGTGCCATTTTTAACTACTTATGTATGTCATTATATACATATGTTAAACATGTATTTATAAAAACACAAATAGTATACACTTAAATTTATAAATAAGTGAAAGTCACTCAGTCATGTCCAACTGTTTTTGAACCCCATGGACCATACAGTCCATGGAATTTTCCAGGCCAGAATACTGGAGTGGGTAGCCTTTTCCTTCTCCAGGGGATCTTTCCAACCCAGTGATCAAACCCAGGTCTCCCACATTGCAGGCAGATTCTTTACCAGCTGGGCCACAAGGGAAGCCCATTCCATATGGATTTATAAATACATATGGAATAAATGTGAGATTTATTGTGTGTATTTCTTTTGTTTCAAAGAATACTTTTTATCAAATAATGACTGAAATTTGTTGAGTTATTAAGATATGCACTGTTTGTCACAGCAGTACAAGTTTATGCCCCAACAACTAATGCCAAAGAAGCTGAACAGTTCTATGAAGACCTAACACCAAAAAAGATGTCATTTTTATCATAGGGGACTGTAATGCAAAAGTACAAAGTCAAGAGATACCTGGAGTAACAGGCAAATTTGGCCTTGGAGTACAAAATGAAGCAGGACAAAGGCTAATAGAATTTTGCCAAGAGAATGCACAGGTCATAGCAAATACCCTTTTTCAACAACACAAGAAAAGACTCTACACATGGACATCACCAGATGGTCAATACTGAAATCAGATTGATTATATTATTTGCGGCCAAAGATGGAGAACTTTATACAGTCAGCAAAAACAAGACCAGGAGCTGACTGTGGCTAAGATCATGAGCTCCTTATAGAAAAATTCTGAATTAAATTGAAGAAAGTAGAGAAAACTACTAGGCCATTCAGGTGTGACCTAAATCAAATCCCTTATGATTATACATTGGAAATGACAAGGAGATTCAAGGGATTACATCTTATAGAATGCCTGAAGAACTATGGACAGAGGTTCGTAACATTGTACAGGAGGCTGTGACCAAAACCATCCCCAAGAAAAATAAATGAAACAAGGAATATGGTTGTCTGAGAAAAATAGCTGAATAAAATGTGTAGCAAAAGGCAAAGGAATAAGGAAAAGGTATACCCAACTGAATGTAGAGTTCCAGAAAATAGCAAGGGGAGATAAAAAAAAAAAAAAGCCTTCTCAAGTGAACAATGCTAAGAAATAGAGGAAAACAATAGAACGGGAAAGACTAGATCTCTCTGAGATCTCTCCCAGGGTTCCCACATAACTCAGTCAGTAAAGAATCTGCCTGCAATCCAGAACACCTGGGTTCCATTCCTAGGTTATGAAGATCCCCTGGAGAAGGAAATGGCAACCCACTACAGTATTCTTGCCTGGAGAATCCCACTGACAGAGGTTCAAGAAAATTGAGATACTAAGGGATCATTTCATGCAAATGAAATGGTGGCCACAATAACGGACAGAAATGGTAAGGACCTAACAGGAACAGAAGAGGTTAAGAAGGAGTGACAAGAATACACAGAAGAACTGTACAAAAAAAGATCTTAATGACTCAGATAACCACAATGTTGTGGTCACTCCCTTTGATCCAAACATCTTGGAGTGTGAAGTCAAGGGGGCCTTAGGAAGCATTAAGGCAAACAAAGCTAGTGGAGGTTTAAAATCCTTAAAGATGATGATTTGAAAGGGCTGCACTCAATATGCCACCAAATTTGGAATGACCACAGGACTGGAAAAAGGTCAGTTTTCATTCCAATTCCAAAGAAAATCTTCAAGCTATCACATAAGTAAGTAAGTAAGTAATAAAGTCGCTCAGTTGTGTCTAACTCTTTGCGATCCCATGGACTGTAGCATACCAGGCTCCTCCCTCCATGGGATTCTCCAGGTAAGAGTACTGGAATCATGCTCATTTCACAGGCTAGCAAGGTAATGCTTAAAAACCTTCAACCTACGCTTCAACAGTATGTGAACCAAGAAATTCTAGAATGTACATGCTGGATTTAGAAAAGACAGAGGAGCCAGAGACCAAATTGCCAACAATCATTGAATCATAGAAAAAGCAAGAAATACCAGACAAAACAGCTGTTTCATTGAGTACACTGAACCTTTGATGGTGTGAGGGTGTTAAATGCTCAGTCCTGTCCGAATCTTTATGACCCCATGGACTGTGGCTCACTAGGTTCCTTTGTCCATGGAATTTTCCAGGCAAGAACATTGAAGTAGGTTGCCATTTCTTTCTCAACGGGATCTTACCAACCTAGGGATTGAACCCGGGTCTCTCACATTACAGGTTGATTCTTTAACATCTGAGCCCCCAGGGAAATCATCAAATTCACATTTGATGATGTGAATCACAATTGTGGAAAATTCTTAAAGAGATAGGAATACCAGACCACCTTATCTGCCTCCTGAGAAGCCTGTATGCAGGTAAGGAAGCACCCGACATGGAACAATGGACTAGTTCAAAATTAGGAAAGGAGTACACCAAGGCTGCATATTGTCACTCTGTCACCTTATTTATCTTCTATGCAGAGTACATTATGCAAAATGCTAGGCTGGGATGAAGGACAAGCTGGAATGAAGTTTGCATGGAGAAATATCAATAATGCCAGATATACAGATGACACCACCCTTACGGCAGAAAGTGAAGAGGAGCTAAAGAGCCTCCTCATGAAAGTGAAAGAGGAGAATGAAAAAGCTGGCTTCAAACACAGCATTCAAAAAACGAAGATCATGGCATTCAGTCCTATCACGTCATGGCAAATAGATGGGGAAACAATGGAAATAGTGACAGTCTTTATTTTCTTGGGCTCCAAAATCATTGCGGACCTTTCCTGCATCCATGAAATTAAAAGACACATTCTCCTTGAAAGAAGAGCTATGATAGATATAGTATTAGTAGTAGTGTGTTAATAGTGAAGTCGCTTAGTCGTGTCTGACTCTTTGCGACCCTGTGGACTGTATGTAGCCTACCAGGCTTCTGCTTGCATGGGATTCTCCAGGCAAGAATACTGGAGTGGGTTACTATTTCTTTCTCCAGGGGATCTTCCCGACCCAGGAATCAAACCCAGGTCTCCCGCATTGGAGGCAGATGCTTTAACCTCTGAGCCACCAGGGAAGCCCTATGATGGATATAGACAGCATATTAAAACACAGAGACATCACTTTGCTGACAAAGGTCCATATAGTACAAGCTATGGTTTTCCGGTGGTCATGTATAGATGTCAGAGTTGGACTATAAAAAAAAAGCTGAGACCCCCAAAATTGATGCTTTTGAACTGTGATGCTGAATAGTACTCTTGAGAGTCCTGTGGATAGCAAGGAGATCAAACAAGTCAATCCTAAAGGAAATCAACCCTGAATATTCATTGGAAAGACTAATGCTGAAGTTGAAGCTCTAATACTTTGTCCACCTGATGCAAAGAGCTGACTCACTGGAAAAAAACCCTGATGCTGGGAAATCATGTGGGCAGGAGAAGAGAGCAACAGAAGATGTGATGGTTGAATGGCATCATCAACTCAATGGATGTGATTTTGAGCAAACTCGGAGATACAGAAGGACAAGGAAGCCTGGCTTCTTGCAGTCCATGGGGTGAGACATGATTGAGTGACTGAACAACAAAATTAGGTTGATTAGATGATAAAAATCATTAAATTGGATAAGAAATCAACACTGGATACTATGTTGCCTAGAAGATATACACTACTTTAAAATACAAAATGATTGAGATAAATATGCAAGTCGTAAGCATAAATTCTCTCAGCTGTTCTTTATCTTAAAATATATTTATTTTGCTCTCATTTTTTATAGTGTTCCAGGATTCAAATAGGTCATGAGTACAATTTATTCAGATCCTGTTATCTGTCATACAATGTACATTATGCTTTTCAATAGACAAACAACAGCAAATATTTTTTCACATCCTTTGCCTTTTTTTTTTTTGTCAAATTCAATTATCTGTGCTTTTTCTCATTATTCACTTAAATTTTAACACTCTATTTTGGACATGGTAGCAATGATAATGAATTGAGCTTCCATATAACCACTATAAATGGTTCTTTAAATTTGTTCCTATGTGCTATATAGTGTAGTAGTGAAAGTCACTCAGTTGTGTCTGACTCTTTGTGACCCCATGGACTACGGAGTCCATGGAATTTTCCAGGCCAGAATACTGAAGTGGGTTGCCTTTCCCTTCTCCAGGGGTATTCCAAACCCAGGGATCAAACCCAGGTCTCCCGCATTGCAGGTAGATTCTTTACCAGCTGAGCCACAAGAGAAGCCCAAGAATACAGAAGTGGATAGCCTATCCCTTCTCCAGCAGGTCTTCCTGACCCAGGTGTTGAACTGGGTTTCCTGCATTGCAGGTAGATTCTTTACTAGCTGAGCTATTAGGGAGGTCCTATTTGGTATACTATTATTAAAAACAAGCAAACAACAACAAGGAAACAAGCTGTGCACTAGGCTCAATTAATTGGTATGGGGGAATGCTGTAAAATTTTATGGGTTTGTTTTTTTTTTTTTTTTTGGCTTGTTGTATGTGGGAGTATGTTGTGAGGGAGTGAAAACCAGTGAGTATAGGGTTTATATATGGAGGTGACACTTTTTTTTTTTTTTTGCTTATCTCTGAGCTGGTGTACAGAAGTCACTAAGTTAATGAAATTAAGATCAAAATTTAAGTGTACTGAAGTTATTTTATGAGCTATTTTGCTGAAAATTTTTGGATTTGAACAGAACAATAGTATATACAATAAAAATTCAGAGGTAACATATTAACTATGAGGCAATGTTGCTAATTATATTTTAAAGTCCACGTGTTTAGGCAATGTGGAAAACATTTTGAAGCTGTAACAAAAACACAGCAAAACACTGAGCTTGCTTATCAGAACAGGACTTCAAATTGTTCAAAACACTGGATTATTTTTCTCATTTTTAAAGTGAAGCAGAGTCCTTAGTGATTATATGAACCAGACCAAAATTGTTCTCAGATATTTATTAGAAGTCTTTGTAATTTTTGTAGTGGTCAAATAGACAAAATACTATTCCTGGTAGAGTGGCTAAGTGACAGAAGCCACCTTTTATCCATTACTTTATCAGAGAATACCCAGTGAATGACAGTTTTTGCAATTCTGAACCTACATTATTATTTTAAAAATGAAGAATGACTTATAAAGTTCTTAGCAGTAATGATGCTTGTCCCAACAAATGAGAAGGAGCTAAGCAGCTGCAAGATGCTCTGTTTGATGAGAAGGATTATGATTAAAGAAAGAGCACACCAGGGCTCTTATAAACCAGATAGGGGAATTATGTGAACTATATAAAATAATGGAATGTTAGCCATCATAAAACCCTTCTTACATGATATAGTGAGACTTTGAGGAGTTACTAAAATCATTACTCACACAGTACATTTCAAGTTAAATACTATTCCAAATTGAGTTTTACTTTTAGAATCAAAAAAAGAAAAGAAAAGAAAAGATTACATGGTAATCAGATATTTGAAAATATAAATGAAAATGAAGATTTCCTTGGATATCATCATATCAATTTTATTAAATATCATTCAGACATAATGGCTTTAAATGTAAAAGTTGATGAGAAAGAATTTGAAAATGGATATTATTGTTGTGAAATCGTTTCAATTGAGTTTTCACAAATAGGATGAAGTTCACGGGGGAAAAGTGTATGGAGCAAGATTCTCTCTAGTATAAATCCTCTAGTATAATTCTCTTACAAACTGTGATAATGCTATCTTAATCTTTTCATACCGATGCTAGATGCATTTCATATTTATTCATTTTTTTCCCTGAAACATTAAGAACATCATGAAAGAGTGCTTATGTTTTTCATTTTTTTAATTTTGAGACAACTATAAATGGACATTTTTATATAAATGATTCTAATATAATCACAGCATCTTCAACGAACAGGGCATTGAAATTGACTTCACCATTAGCTCCAACAGTTAAGAACCTTCATAGTACATTGGTTTTACAACGTTTCTAAAAGTTCTAAAATTTTGCAATTAAGTTGACATAAGTAAAAGCATGAATTTTTCATTAAAACAGTATAAATTAATTCCATTTTTCTTCACATTTTAGGAAATATGACAAAAATTTTATACAGTAGTTCCTAAAACTTAATAAAGAGTCAGACCTGTATATGTAGATAGAGATTATATGTGTGAGATTAAAATTGGAATATGCACACTCCATATGATAGCATTACCATGATTTTTAGGAAAACAAATGTTCAGTTTAACTCATGTTGGTTTTTGTTACATCATGTATTGCATTTTTATTTCACAAATAATTGTAGTGTTGTAACTTATTCAGTTTTAAAGCTAGTTCTCTCTTCAGGTTCTAGTTTTTTTTTGTTTGTTTTTTTTTTTAATGAGTAAAGATTAAAAATGTACTTGTTATATTTTCTCACTCACCATATTTCTGAAGGCCTTTCTGTATTGATTGCCAATATGATAATCCCTTAAATTTGTTGAGAGAATTTGTCTTTAAAAATCGAATGTGGTGGTGGTGAAAAAGCAAAGTCAGTTCAGTTCAGTTCAGTCACTCAGCTGTGTTCGACTCTTTGTGACCCCATGAACCGCAGCACGCCAGACCTCCCTGTCCACCACCAACTCCCAGAGTTCAACCAAACCCATGTCAATCGAGTCGGTGATGCCATCCAACCATCCCATCCTCTGTTGTTCCCTTCTCCTCCTGCCCTCAATCTTTCCCAGCATCAGGGTCTTTTCCAATGAGTCAGCTCTTAGCAGCAGGTGGCCAAAGTATTGGAGTTTCAGCTTCAACTTCAGTCCTTCCAATGAACACCCAGGACTGATCTCCTTTAGGATGGACTGGTTGGATCTCCTTGCAGTCCAAGGGACTCTCAAGAATCTTCTCCAACACCACAGTTCAAAAACATCAATTATTCTGTGCTCAGACTTCTTTACAGTCCAACTTTCATATCCATACATGATCACTGGAAAAACCATACACTTGACTAGACAGACATTTGTTGGCAAAGTAATGTCTCTGTTTTTTACTATGCTGTAAAAGTTGGTCATAACTTTCCTTCCAAAGAGTAAGCATCTTTTAATTTCATGGCTGCAGTCACCATCTGCAGTGATTTTTGAGCCCCCCCCCAAAAAAAAATAAAACAAGTCTGACACTGTTTCTATTGTTTCTCCATCTATTTGCCATGAAGTGATGGGACCAAATACCATGATCTTAGTTTTCTGAATGTTGAGCTTTAAGCCAACTTTTTCACTCTCTTCTTTCACTTTCATCGAGTCTTTTTAGTTCTTCTTCATTTTCTGGCATAAGGGTGGTGCCATCTGCATATCTGAGGTTATTGATATTTCTCCCAGCAATCTTGATTCCAGCTTGTGCCCCTTCCAGCCCAGAATTTCTCATGATATACTCTGCATATAAGTTAAATAAGCAGGGTAACAATACACAGCCATGACGTACTCCTTTTCCTATATGGAACCAGTGTGTCGTTCCATGTCCAGTTCTAACTGTTGCTTCCTGACCTGCATATAGGTTTCTCAAGAGGCAGATCAGGTGGTGGTGTATTCCCATCTCTTTCAGAATTTTCCACAGTTTATTGTGATCCACACAGTCACAGGCTTTGGCATAGTCAATAAAGCAGAAATAGATGTTTTTCTGGGACTCTCTTGCTTTTTTCATGATCAAGCAGATGTTGGCGATTTGATCTCTGGTTCCTCTGCCTTCCCTAAAACCAGCTTGAACATCTGGAAGTTCACGATTCACATATTGCTGAAGGGTGGCTTGGAGAATTTTGAGCATTACTTTCCTAGCGTGTGAGATGAGTGCAATTGTGCGGTTGTTTGAGCATTCTTTGGTACTTCCTTTCTTTTGGAGTGGAAAGAAAACTGACCTTTTCCAGTCCTATGGCCACTGCTGAGTTTTCCAAATTTGCTGGCATATAGAGTGCAGCACTTTCACAGCATCATCTTTCAGTATTTGACATAGCTCAACTGGTATTCGAATATGTCAGTCCAATTTAGGGCAGTACTTGTAATGCTGTCTTTATACTAGTTTTGAAGGTAATAATTGTTCATCACACAAAGTGATAACAAGGGAAAATGGGAGTAGCCCATCTGATCTTCTAAGGCGAATTTGTTGACGATAGTGACTCAAATCAGGTCTGGATCACAATTCCTGACAGCTAGAGCTTTTGCAGCCATGAAATTAAAAGACACTTGCTCCTTGGAAGAAAAGTTATTACCAAGCTAGACAGCATAAAAAAAGCAAAGACACTACTTTGCCAACAAAGGTCTATCTAGTCAAAGCTATGATTTTTCCAGTAGTCATGTATGGATGTGAGAGTTGAATTATAAAGAAAGCTGAGCACCAGAGATAGATGTTTTTCAACCGTGACGTTGGAAAAAACTCTTGAGAGTCCCTTTCACTGTAAGCAGATTTAACCAGTCCATTGTAAAGGAAATCAGTCCTGAATATTCTTTGGAAAGACTGATGCTAAAGTGAAACTCCAGTACTTTGCCCACCTAATGCGAAGAGCTGACTCATTTGAAAAGACACTGATGCTGGGAAAGATTGAAAGCTGGAGAAGGGGATGACAGAGGATGAGATGGTTGGATGACATCACCAACTCAATGGACATGAGTTTGAGTAAACTCTGGGAGTTGGTGATGGACAAGGAGGCCTGGTGTGCTGCATCCATGGTGTCGCAAAGAGTCAGACATGACTGAACAACTGAACTGAACTGAGGGTTTTTTAATATCTTTGTGAAATGCCAAATGCAACAAGGCTATATTTTGAGATACATTTTTATTTTCTCAGAGGAATGTGTTAACAGTCTAAGTCAAGACAAAAGCACTGAGTTTCAGTAAATATCTCCAATAGGAAAAAAAAAATATATATATATATATATAATATATATACACACATAGAGAGAGAATTATATTACCTAACATTCAGCTGCTGATTAATTAAAGAAGTTCATAAACATTTAAAAATATCCAAAATATATTTAAAATACTTGTGATTTTGCTTAAATCTTGAATATATTTCATAGGTGCTCTTCAAGAGTATCAATATCGTAGGCTTATTTGATTTTCAGTAAAGAGAAATTTTAATATACCAGAGACGATTGACAGAGAAGATCAGATTTGGTAAAATTCTGACTGACTCTAACCAGTAAGAAAAAAAACATGCCT
>SJYQ01003974.1:78826-97333 GCA_006410935.1 Redunca redunca
ATTGGCTTCTTTGAAAATCTCAAGTGTACTTAATGAGTTTAATGACCCTCCTGAGTAATGTTAATGATAAAAATATTATAAAATACTTTGGTGGGTCAAATGAACATTGTAAACCTCTTTGTTTAAATGCTTAGAAATTTGTGACAGTATTTTGAAATATAATATGATTGTTTAGGATGTGTTTCCATAAAATTTTACATTATTTGTAGATGCCAGCCATTATAAAACTTCAAAACACATATTTGAAAAAATAATATATAGGATAATACAACTATTTCTACACCTAGCTTATCTTTCCAGCTAACAACTGTATACATTTCCACTCCTACTGCTAATGTATCAATAACAGTTACATAGTAGTTCAACCATGTCTAGCTTTCCATGACACTAAGAATGGTTCGTGTGAAGGAAAATTTTCACAGAATTATATTTGGTATGTGTAAAATTGTCATTTTTATTATTTTTAATTTGTAAGAAACTAAGTGAACAATTTTATGATAGTCTCTAAATTATTTATTTAACTAATTGTTTAGATGGAAATTCCACTTACAACTATATATATCAAACATAGTTCCTGTGCCTGTAAGAGCAAAGTACTTTACTAGTTCAGTTCAGCTCAGTTGCTCAGTCGTGTCTGACTCTTTGTGACCCCAGGAACCGCAGCACCCCAGGCCTCCCTGTCCATCACTAACCCCTGAAGTTCACCCAAACCCCTGTCCATTGAGTCGGTGATGCCATCCAACCATCCCATCTTCTGTTGTCCCTTTCTCCTCCTCCCCTCAATCTTTCCCAGCATCAGGGTCTTTTCCAATGAGTCAGCTCTTTGCATCAGGTAGCCAAAGTTTCAGCTTCAACATCAGTCCTTCCAGTGAACACCCAGGGCTGATCTGCTTTAGGATGGACTGGTTGAATCTCCTTGCAGTCCAAGGGACTCTCAAGAGTCTTCTCCAACACCACAATTTAAAAGCATCAATTCTTCGGCACTCAGCTTTCTTACAGCCCAACTCTCACATCCATACATGACCACTGGAATAACCATAGCCTTGACTAGACAGACCTTTGTTTACAAAGTGATGTCTCTGCTTTTTAATATGCTGTCTACGTTCATCATAACTTTCATTCCAAGGAGTAAGCGTCTTTTAATTTCATGGCTGCAGTCACCGTCTGCAATGCTTTTGGAGCCCAGAGAAATAAAGTCAGCCACTGTTTCCACTGTTTCCCTGTCTATTTGCCATGAAGTGATGGGATGAGATGCCACGATCTTAGTTTTCTGAATGTTGAGCTTTAAGTCAACTTTTTTTTACTCTCCTCTTTCATTTTAATTAAGAGACTCTTTAGTTCCTCTTCACTTTCTGCCATAAGGGTGGTTTCATCTGCATATCTGAGGTTATTGCTATTTCTCCCAGCAATCTTGATTCCAGCTTGTGCTTCCTCCAGCCCAGCGTTTCTCATGATGTACTCTGCATATAAGTTAAATAAAATAAGTTAAATAAGTAAGGTTAGTAACTTTACTAGAGTTCCAGGAAATAAATCATTGTTTTAGCTCCTGAAAGAAAGTAGCATACAGGGAATGTAACCATTCTTACAGAGTAAAGGTATAAGACAGGCTGCTTGTTTCCATCGTCAGAGTCCATCTCCATTTTTTCACATATCATGATGTTCAATAAGAGATGCTATCAGAGTAGCTTATAAAGTTTAGACTTTGAACATTTTAGAGGTACATGCAGTAAATGAAAGGGTATAGAACATGTCATTAATTTAATACTACACCACTATGTTACCAAAGTAAAAATTAATACATTTGAGCAATCATATGAAAGCTGCCTTTATATCTGAATGAGTCTATTTAGATGTTTTATTTTAATGTCTGATAATGTGACTCCATTTATATCATATATCTCCATTTATAGGAAATATTAAAATAACTTGAAAAACAGTGAAGTAAAATAATTTTATATTCTTGGGGGGAAAAAAGTGATACCTAGGATATAAGACCACACGACTACCTTGTGGCATATAACCCCCTCCCCAGGGAAAAAAAAAAGTCAGAATCTCTAAGTATTTATAACTCATTCAAGGAGAAAGGAGAAAGAAAATACATTGCCAGATTCATTAGCTTTTCAGGTATGTAGCTTTTCATATATAGCTTTTCACTACATATGATTCAGAAATTGCTGCCATGTTGTGCTAAATTAGCTATGTAGAGTGATGTAAAATGTTAAGATTAAACCATTTAAAATTATTTCTGTCAATTTTTATTTCAGTGTTTATCTCATGGTAAAAAACATCTATTCCCTAATATGCTAAAGTAGTATCTATATGCATTGTTATTAAATTTCAATATTTATTTATGAATGCATATTTTCCATACTAAACATTTCTGAATTGAATTTTTTTATAAGAATGCATTATTTCATGACTTCGTTTTCAGCTTTCTCTCAATCTGGAGAATCCCATGGACGGAGGAGCCTTGTGGGCTACAGTCCATAGAGTCACAAACAGTGGGATGCGATTAAAGTGACTGAATACACACTCATGCACGCAAGATAAAATAAAGCTTTGACAAAACTACATAGATTCATTTTATCTTGTGACTGTATTCCCAGGCAGTCTCTTTACATAGGGAAAATTATATGCATCTACTCTGTGCATTTTTTAAATGTTACTTCTCTCTAATGTAAAATGAAAGCATTTATCTTTTCTTTTCTCATGGGCTTAAAACTAAACAGAAGCTTATGTTACAAGTGATTTAACATAAGAAATATATTTTGATTCATGAGAGAGTTCATGAATATTGGTAATAATGCAGTAATTACTTTGATAATTCCAAGAATCTAGCACCATATTCCTGTGGAAAAAATGGTCTACTCCTAAAATATACAAGTAGTTGAAGTTTATTGGTGGATAATATATGCCAAGTGAAGTGAAAAACTTGAAAAACTTTTTTTTTTTGCGATGCTTTCATTATAGTAACAGTACTGTACAAATTTAAAAGTAATTCCTAAAACTGAGGTCAGTTATTAACCTCTGGATGACTGTGGTAACATAGTGATAACATGTGACTTGGCAGATCACAAGGAATGGGACAAATGAAAATTTTAGTTAAAATATATACATTTTAATGAATATATTCATTTTAATGAACTATGAATATATCAGTATTTTATATTAAAGCTTAATATTAGGTTTTAATTAAAATGGCCTTTAATAGTATGGATCATCACATGATTTTCCTTAGAAGTAAATAAAATAACAAACCAATAGGGAAATATATTAGTTTTTATATAAGCAATCCTTGGAATATTGTACTTGGAGGACACCTAATCCTAGTGAATTCATTCCTCTGAAGTAGCTACGTGCTGTTAGTACAGTCGTATTCAGTAAGCTTTTTGAGGGAATAGGCTCTCAATATTATGCATACCTATTTGAAATCAAATCTCCTTCAAATTTGAGCATCATAGAAACGTTTACAAAAAATCAATATGGGACCCTGCAGTCAATGGCTTCCAAACACTAGTCTCTAGATTTCAGCTCTCTTAATTTTGACCTTTAAATAACTTTATCTCATTGCCAACTCTATAGTTACATTTTTTTCATCAATGTTTAGTTCTGTTAATTTTTCCAAGTGATTTAGTAAGCATGGAATATAATGAAGAGTAAAATAAGAAAAAAAGTTCAATATCAACAGTAAATTTGAAAACTATTGAATTATTCAGGGTTCACCAAAGAAACACCATATTTGTATGTGTATCTGAGTGTATGTGTATTCACAATAGAGAGGCTGACAGGTTCTAAGATCTGCAGTTAGCAAGCTAAAGATCCAGGAGAGGTAGTGGGAGTTCTTGTCCTAGTAAGCTTGAAATCCAGAAAAAATAATAATAATAATGTTTTAGTTGGAATTTAAAGGCCAGGAGAGATTCGGTTTCAGATAAAAGCAGAAGGAATTCTCTCTTACTTGCAGAAGGATCAACCTTCTTGCATTTGTTTGTTTGTTTTGATCAGGCCTTCAGCAGATGGATGGGTCCCCTCTGCCCAAGGGAGGGCAACCTACTTTACCTCAGTGCAGTTCAGTTCAGTCACTCAGTCGTGTCCGACTCTTTGCGACCCCATGAATCGCAGCACACCAGCCCTCCCTGTCTATCACCAACTCCCGGAGTTCACTCAAACTCATGTCCATCAAGTCAGTGATGCCATCCAGCCATCTCATCCTTGGTCGTCCCCTTTTCCTCCTGTCCCCAATCCCTCCCAACATCAGGGTGTTTTCCAATGAGTCAACTCTTCACATGAGGTGGCCAAAATACCGGAGTTTCAGCTTTAGCATCATTCCTTCCAAAGAAATCCCAGGGCTGACCTCCTTCAGAATGGACTGGTTGGATCTCCTTGCAGTCCAAGGGACTCTCAAGAGTCTTCTCCAACACCACAGTTCAAAAGCATCAATTCTTTGGTGCTCAGCTTTCCTCACAGTCCAACTCTCACATCCATACATGAGCACTGGAAAAACCATAGCCTTGACTAGACGGACCTTTGTTAGCAAAGTAATGTCTCTGTTTTTGAATATGCTATCTAGGTTGGTCATAACTTTTCTTCCAAGGAGTAAGTGTCTTCTAATTTCATGGCTACAGTCACCATCTGCAGTGATTTTGGAGCCCCCAAAAATAAAGTCTGACACAATTTCCACTGTTTTCCCATCTATTTCCCATGAAGTGATGGGACCAGATGTCATGATCTTAGTTTTCTGAATGTTGAGCTTTAAGCCAACTTTTTTACTCTCCTCTTTCACTTTCATCAAGAAGCTTTTTAGTTTCTCTTCACTTTCTGCCATAAAGGTGGTGTCATCTGCATGTCTGTGGTTATTGATATTTCTCCCGGCAATCTTGATTCCAGCTTTTGCTTCTTCCAGCCCAGCATTTCTCATGAGGTACTCTGCATAGAAGTTAAATAAGCAATATACAGCCTTGACATACTCCTTTTTCTATTTGGAATCATTCTGTTGTTCCATGTCCAGTTCTAACTGTTGCTTCCTGATCTGCATATAGGTTTCTCAAGAGGCAGGTCAGGTGACCTGGTATTCCATCTCTTTCAGAATTTTCCACAGTTTATTGTGATCCACATAGTTAAAGGCTTTGGCATAGTCAATAAAGCAGAAATATATGTGTTTCTGGGACTCTCTTGCTTTTTCCATGATCCAGCAGATTTTGGTACTTTGATCTCTGATTCCTCTGCCTTTTCTAAAACCAGCTTGAACATCTGGAAGTTCATGGTTCATGTATTGCTGAAGCCTGGCTTGAAGAGTTTTGAACATTACTTTACTTAGTCTGATCCAAATGCTAATCTCATGTAAAACACCTTCACAGACACATTCAGAATAATACATTGCCAAATATCTGTGCACTCTTGTGGCCCCATTAAATTGACAAACAACATTAAGCATCATAGTTACACAACAATAAATTTAAAATATGTGTATGTTTGCCTTCTAATTACAGAATAATAAGCTTTTTAAAATATAAACATCACAAAATAGAGCAAAGAACTAATTGTGAATAAATCAATTGTGGTACAGGATATAGGTAAAAGTATACTGTGTATACTGTGACTAATGTAAGTGAGCAAAGGAACTTTTTTAAAGAATACTTGGATTTAACAGGGATTTGAAGCATAATTGAGCAGACAATCCTAATGAAAGGGCAAGCACTAGGGTGAGTTCAACACATGCACTAAGAAGCAGCAGGCTATAGATGTATCTTCTGGCCCATACTCTGCTATGGTCAATGGTCATGCTAGAGGGAAGGATGGATCCCCATTCAAAATTTGTTTCAGATTTGCAGTCTGATGACATTTTACACATACCTACAGCCATGTCATCTTGATATATTGCAGAAAGCAACACAATATTGTAAAGCAATTATCCTCCAATTAAAAATAAATTAATTTTTAAAAAGAAAGTATGCAAACTTTTATTACTCATATAATGAGGCTCCTGATAAGGGCAGCTCTCAAGCTGGTTTTAATATGGCTTAAGTGTGTAAGGATGGGAGACTGGTTTGAGGTTTCTATAGTGTTTTGCATGTAGGGCTGTGCTAAGCATTCCCATGCTATGCAAGTGGCATGAGTGGTTTGAAACTACCACTTGTGTCAAAGAAAGGAGACTCCAGATCTTCTTATCAGCTTGTCCAGATGTGAGACAAAGGGGGAGCTGGAGAGATGAAGCTTAAAAACTCTCAGCAGTCAAATATCAAAAGTAGGATTTGATTCCATTGTCTCTGATCAAATTGTGTATTCTACAATGCTCACCAAAGAGGTTATGGTTACTGAGATTGTTACTGACATGTTTCATTTCCTATACGAGCTAACAACCAGAGATTATGATCTATATTGATTGATTCTGTTAACAAATAATTGGGTGACTAGCGCATGCAAGAAGGTGCTCTAGTCTAGGCACTTCAAGTCACTGAACCACACCCAGAGTCTTAGTGAATGAAAGAGAACATGAAGGAGGTTGGTGGCTGATAGCAATGCAAAGCACCAGAGCCCCTGATTGAAGACAGGAGGAATAGGGGACAACAGAGGATGAAACGGTTGGATGGCATCACCTACCTGACAGACATGAGTTTGAGCAAGCCCCGGGAGTTGGTGATGGGCCGGGAAGCCTGGCATGCTTCATCCATGGGGTCGCAAAGAAATGGACACGACTGAGCCAGTAAACTGATTCTACTGAGAGATCTTGTTCTGATTCCTTAGAAGGGATTGATCTCTGAATATGTTCTATGATTTTCTTTTCTGCTATTAAATAGTTTTATTCTGGTTAACCCAGTGTTGGTAAATTTTTGATGCAGAGAATGTTATTTCACTGTAGACATGGTAAATATAGCCATCAATCTTATCAAAACTAGAATGCAATAATTCAGTTCAGTTCAGTTCAGTCACTCAGTCGTGTCTGACTCTTTGCGACCCCATGAATTGCAGCACGCCAGTCCTCCCTGTCCATCACCAACTCCCGGAGTTCACCCAAACCCACGTCCATTGAGTCGGTGATGCCATCCAGCCATCTCATCCTCTGTCGTCCCCTTCTCCTCCTGCCCCCAATTCCTCTCAGCATCAGAGTCTTTTCCAATGAGTCAACTCTTCTCATGAGGTGGCCAAAGTACTGGAGTTTCAGCTTTAGCATCATTCCTTCCAAAGAATACCCAGGACTGATTTCCTTCAGAAGGGACTAGTTGGATCTCCTTGCAGTCCAAGTGACTCTCAAGAGTCTTCTCCAACACCACAGTTCAAAAGCATCAATTCTTCAGTGCTCAGCTTTCTTCACAGTCCAACTCTCACATCCATACATGACTACTGGAAAAACCATAGCCTGACTAGACGAACCTTTGTTGGCAAAATAATGTCTCTGCTTTTGAATATGCTGTTTAGTTTGGTCATAAATTTTCTCCCAAGGAGTAAGTGTCTTTTAATATCATGGCTGCAACCACCATCTGCAGTGATTTTGGAGCCCCCCAAAATAAAGTCTGACACTGTTTCCACTGTTTGCTCATCTATTTCCCATGAAGTGATGGGACCAGATGCCACAATCGTCATTTTCTGAATGTTGAGCTTTAAGCCAACTTTTTCAATCTCCTCTTTCACTTTCATCAAGAGGCTTTTTAGTTCCTCTTCACTTTCTGCCATAAAGGTGGTGTCATCTGCATATCTGAATTTATTGATATTTCTCCTGGAAATCTTGATTCCAGCTTATGCTTCTTCCAGCCCAGAGTTTCTCATGATGTACTCTGCATAGAACTTAAATAAGCAGGGTGACAATATACAGCCTTGACGTACTCCTTTTCGTCTTTGGACCAGTCTGTTGTTCCATGTCCAGTTCGAACTGTTACTTCCTGACCTTCATATAGGTTTCTCAAGAGTCAGGTCAGGCAAAGAAACATTAATCTTATAGTGAAGCTTTTTATTTATTCACATAATGGTGCTTTATTTATGAGTTTGACCTAACTGGTACTGCTACATAGAGCTCATAGAAGACATTCAATGTATTTTTTTCTATCCTTTTGCTAGAAAAGGCATATCATCTACATAAATATTTTTCTATACAAGCTTTGTGGAATAGAGATTTCTTTTACTATGTTACTCTGTGTGTGTGTGTGTGTGTGTGTGAGTGAGACAACTGCTTCCAAAGTAAACAACCATGCTTCAACTTAATAGGTTGTAAATAAGACCCAGTAACTGAAAACAACAATAAACTCAGATTTAGAACATAAAGGTATGACTTTGAGTTGAGACTCACTAGCTGTTTTTACTAAGATAAATCAGTTAATAAAACAAAGCTAGAAAGTAAGATCTCTTCTGCATGATACCATTTTTCTTTCTTAGAGGCCATTGCTTTCATGTACAGAGTGAGAGATTTAGCTTAGCAGACCTTTACGACAGCATCCAGATGTAGAGCTTAAAATTCTATAAATCATTTGGACAACATGTTGGAGGGACCTAAGATTTATTTAAGATAGGGAATCTTTGATTTGTTCTTTCTTGTTTGTTTTATGTTACTTGGGACAAGCAATTACTAACCAGTGTTAGAATTCAGAAATAGTGTATAATGTAAATTTTGTATAATAATTTATCATTCTTGAATCAACACTATTGGTTTAAAATTATTGAATTTTTTCAATNTCAGTATAGATGGAAATAATCTTCCGTAATACCATATGCTTTAAATTTTGAACTATACAATACCCAGCATATTTTAGTAACAGGAATATGCTTAATTTTCAGTCCTTGATAGTGTAAAATTTATACCAAATTTATCAGCTATATGATTTTTCATTTGTAAAATGTTAAATCATATGGTAAAAAATCTATTGAAATCACAGTCCAGTAAAATAACTTTTTTTAAAGTTAATGGTATATCACTTGTTAATTAATTATTATCATCAGTGAATATTATATACTATATAGCATATATAGTACATACTATATAGTCTGTTGTGTTAGCTGGGTACCTAGGCTAACTTTGTTGGACTTTCAAACAAATTGGACATATGAATGTGCTCTTAGAACTAATCTTGTTCAGATGTAGGGGACTCACTGTATGCTGGAAGTTACTT
Source organism: Redunca redunca (assembly GCA_006410935.1). Classification (NCBI taxonomy): domain Eukaryota; kingdom Metazoa; phylum Chordata; class Mammalia; order Artiodactyla; family Bovidae; genus Redunca; species Redunca redunca. The sequence continues at coordinate 87,922 of SJYQ01003974.1, forward strand.
TAGAATGTTCATTTCAGAGCTACCCCTGCCTCAAGGGACAAATACTATGTATTTATACAACTACTATACTCAGTCATTTGTTGAAGGCTGCTCTCTGGGAAGGTATTGTTACTGATGCTTCCAGTCTAACTCTGGGTGGCCAAGCAGGCTGCTGCAACTAGAGGAAGCTTCAGGGCAGGAGTCCAGATGTTCTCAATTGTAAATCACTACAGCAGGCACTGAAGCACTGCAAATAAAGAAATATGGTAGGGGGATTGTTAACACCTGGAATAAAGACATGTATAAAGAGAGAAAGGGGTACTTATGTTGAAAATATACACTGTTAATGTAGGGTTATTTCACATGATCGATAAATACAACTGTGGCAATAAAGAATTAATATGTGTCTATTTGTTATATAATAGATAAATGTTAAAGACCCACATATTTTAAATAAAAACTATCTATGTGTGTTTGTGTTAGTTGCTGAGTTGTTTCTGACTCTTTGTGACCTCTTGGATTGTAGCCCACCAGGTTCCTCTGTCCATGGAATTCTTCAGCCCAGAGTGGGTTGCCATTCCTTTCTCCAGGGTATCTTCCTGACCCAGGGATCAAACCCGGGTCTCTCACACTGCAGGCAGATTCTTTCTTTATACCATTTGCGTCACCAGGAAGCCCAAGTACTAGATATATGTCAGTGTCAGTGAAGTTGCTCAGTTGTGTCCAACTCTGTGACCCCATGGACAGTAGGGGTCCTACCAGACTCTTCTGTCCATGGGATTTTCCAGGCAAGAATATTGGAGTGGGTTGCCATTTCCTTCTCCAGAGAATGTTCCTGACCCAAGGATCAAACCCAGGTCTCCTGCATTATAGGCAGATGCTTTTACCCTCTGAGCCACAGGCTTTCCTATAACTTAACTTAGATTTTATGAAGTTTCTGCATTTATATGTTTTGGATAAACCAAAAATTGAAAATAATTAAAACTTTTACTAAAATATGAAGTTATTTTCAAGATACATACAAGTCATTTTGTCAAAATATATTAATGGTAAAATAATAAAAGCTTCTTGATCAACAATGTGGGTATTTATAATTAGCTATAATGTTGAATACACATTTATAATTAAAAATGAGTACAATACTGAAATATTTAATATGGTTTCCTGGTATATTACTAATAATGATCAAACATTCTGTTAGTTCACATCACACTACATTTATACGTTTGAATTTGCCTTCAAAGTTTTCAACCCAAAACAAGATTTTATGTTCATTTTGAAGTATTTTTTATTATTTTACTCTTACTTGATTCTAAATTTATTTGAAATAGATATATAGCTTAGCATGCTGCTCTAATCATTAAAAAATAATGTTTATACTTGACTTAATATTTCTTATTTTAAAAGTTAGAATAAAAGGAACATATTTTTTAATGAAAACTCACATTTAATTCTTTGAGATTTTCCCATTGCTAATTAAGAGTATTGTTACATGAAATCCTTATGGCTTTCATTAAAGTTCTGTAGAAGCATTCTCTATTAGGGCTAAAGTCAGCAGTCATGTTTTGTATACTAAGTGATCATTGCACTGAGTTTATTTTTCAATATCCCTAGGGTGTACAGATTTTGAAAACTCACAGTTCAGATGATTCTTTTCTAAAATATTTCTTCATTCCAATACCACAACATAATAGGCACTATTTCTACTTTCATGATGTATCAACTAATTTGCAATCACAGCAGATCTTAAGTTTTCCTCATTCAAAATGTCTAAAATTGCCAGGGGTTATTTTACTTCAATAAACGTTTGCTGAGTGAATTAATTTCATGTATAGTTTTGCTAACTCCTCTTTTAGTAAGAAGTTCTCTGAACAAAATTGTCATGTTATGATCTTGTTTTATTTTGTTTGTTTGTTTGTTTTTCCATTTGTTGATGTCTAATGCTAGGTCAGGGGAAAATATTTGTGAATATATCTTGTTAACATTTTAAACTCTAATGTCTTTGATGCAACTGCTTTTAATTTTAACACTCAGGGATTAAATTTAAAACACCAGGAAGAGGTATTCTGAAATCAATATGCTTAAATCATGAATTTTCAGCTTTGAAGGAAACATACATTTGTAATGAGTTTGAGATAAGAACACTTAAGCTTGCAGTCTGGATTTCTCATTTGAATATAAAATTGGGCAATTCATTTAAAATAATTGTGCCTCAATTTCCTAATAAATTAACCTGTTATAATAAACACACATGACTCTGTGTATATATGATTATAACCAGTCACACTAAAGAATATAGGTTTTAACCTAGGAGATATATTGTTTTAGTAGTTAGCAAAAGAAGTAGTTAGCTAATTCAGAATCATGAAAAATGGAAAATCATGCATATTGACACAGGATAGTTTGATGTAAATCAACAACAAATCTAAAGATATCCTTGATGCTTTGATCTGAAAACAGACAAAGCAAAAATGAAGTTAAATCTGACCTGAAATGAGTTTCTATGCTCTCAAAGAATGCAAGCAGAGATAAATATAAATAGCATCTCTTTCTTGTTACATTTATTTGGTATTCCTGCTGTGTTGCTTCACATATTTCTTGAGAGTGATCAGCAACTATTTTATTTTTATGACCATTTTTTGAAGTATATTTAATTTTGCAATGTTGGGTTAGTTTCAGGTGTTCAGCAGAATGGTTCAGCTGTTTGTGTGTCTCTTTGTATATATTCTTTTTCAGATTATTTTCCATTATGTTACTACAAGACACTGAGTATAGTTCCTTGTTTATACAGTAGGTCCTTTCTATTTATCCATAATTTATCCCAAGCCCATAATTTATCTCTCTTCTCATCCCCTGCTTTGATAATCATGCTTATTTTCTGTAAGTCTATTTCTGTTTGTAAATAAGTTCCTTTTTTTTTTTAAGATTGCACAAGTGATATCACATGATATTTGTCTTTCTGTGTCTGACTTTACCAAGTATGATAATCTCTAGGTTCATCCAAGTTGCTGCCCTTGGCATCATTTCATCTTTTCTATGACTGAATATTATTTTTTCTTTATTCATTAATCTTCAGTGGACATTTAGGTTGCTTCTGGGCCTTGGCTAATGTAAATAGTGCTGCTATGAACTTTGGGGTGAATGTATTTTTTGAATTAGAATTTCCTCTGGATATATGCCCAGGAATGAGATTGCAGGATCATGTGATAACAAAACGTTTTAGTTTTGTAAGAGAAATCCATACTGTTTTCCACAATTGATGCACCAATTTACCTTCCCAACAATAGTATAGGAAAGTTCACTTTTTTCCACACCATCTTTTTTATTATTTGCAGACTTTTTAATGATGCTTATTCTGATTGGTGTGAGGGATACCTCATTGTAGTTTGATTTGCATTTTTTTACTAATTAGTGATATTGACTGTGTTTTCATGTGCTTGTTTGGTCATCTGTATCTCTTTTTTGGATAAATGTCTATTTAGGTGGTCTGCCATTTTTGATTAGATTTTTTCATTTATTAAACTGTATGAGATGTTTGTATATTTTGGAAATTAAACACCTTTGGTAGTAGGTTTGCAAATATTTTCCTCTATAGGCTGTCTTTCTTATTTGTGCAAAAGTTTTTAAGTTTAATTAAATCCCATTTGGTTTTGTTTTTATTTCCATTACTCTAGGAGATAAATTTTAAAAAAGGTGTTGCTGCAATTTATGTTTAAAAGTGTTCTGCTTATGATTTCCTCTAGGAGTTTTATGATATTCAGTTTTACATTTAGATTTTTAATCCATGTTGAGTTTGTATTTATATATAGTGTTGGGAAATATTGTAATTTCATTTTTTTTTTTACTGTAGCTGTACAGTTTCCCCAGCATCTCTTATTGAAGAATCTGTATTTTCTCTCTTGTGTGTCCTTGCCTCATTCATTGTAGAGTAATTTATCATAAGTGCATGGGTTTATTGCTAGGACTTCTATTCTAATCCATTGATCTATATGTCTCTTTTTGTGCCAGTACCATTCTTTTTAATGACTGTAGTTTTACAATGTAGTTTAAATACAGGGAGCCTAATTCTTTCAGCTTCATTCTTCTTTCTCAAGATTATTTTGACAATTCAGTTGACATGCATGCAAAAAATTTTTTTTTCATTTATTGTGATAAAATTGCCTCCCTCCCAAATCCTTATGCTGAAACTCTAATTCCCAATGCAATGGAATTTGGAAGTAGGATAGTCGGAAAGTAATTAGGCTTAAATAGGATCATGATGAAAGAAGCACCATGGTGGAAATAGTGTCCTAATAAGATGTCGAAGAGACCACATGTCTTTACATAATGTAAGGACACAGAAAATATATGTAGCATCTGTAATCTAGAAATAGGCCTCTCACCAGGAACCAAATCTGCCAGCACCTTGAACTTGGACTTACCAGCCTCAAAAACTGAGAAATTAATATTTGTTATTTAAACTACCTAATCTATGGTGTTTTGTTACAGTGGCCCAAAGTGACTAAGACAGCATTCATATAGAAAGCTGACAATATAAACATATGCTTAGAAAGAATATTTTTGCCTACAATGCCCTTTCAAATGTTTTGCAAGGTTTTTCTTTTTTTCCTATTGTAGAATGGATTTTCAGAGTATTTAAGTTATAAGACACACTTTATTTCCTTTGCTAAGAAAGAACTCACTACTGATGGAGTGCATAGGCCTGTATGGATTGGAATAATTTTCCTGTATGACTTTGGATCCTGAAAAGACATTACATAAAATAACTGATGCAGGAAAGTGTAAAACCATTTACAATCTTCACCAGTTTTAATACTAGTGTTAATTTAGAGCAGTAATTTTGCAAAATTATTCTGAGGTATGAGTTCCTTTCTATATATTAAAAAAATATTATATTTCTTTTATTATTATTATTATTTTATTTTACTTTACAATATTGTATTGGTTTTGCCACACATCAACATGAATCTGCCACAAGTGTACATGTGTTCCCAATCCCGAACCCCCCTCCTAACTCCCCCCACCCCCCGCCACACCATCTTTGTAAGCCAAGATGATTAAAAATAAATGTGCACAGCGATATGGATATCCTTTTCTGTTTGAGGTGAGTAAGTGGTAATACGGGGCTTCCCTGGTGGCTCAGAGGTTAAAGCATCTGCCTGAAATGTGGGAGACCTGGGTTTGATCCCTGGGTCAGGAAGATCCCCTTGAGAAAGGAATGGCAACCCTCTCCAGTACTCTTGCTTGGAGAATCCCATGGAGTGGAGCCTGGTAGACTACAGTCCATGGGGTCACAAAGAGTCAGACATGACTGAGCAAAAGACTACTTCTACTACTAAGTGATAGTACATTTTAATGATACCTAAGTAAGATAAAGTCATTTGAAAGCTATGATTTTATGACAATTATTTGTCTATAAGAGCATATGAGATTAAAAATAAATGCACTATATAAATGGCTCTTGAGAAGGCTATAGTACTTTGTGTCTCCTGCTATCATTCATATGATATCAACTAACTTAAATAATAGCTTAAATTGTCTTTTTGAAAATATGATAGTTATTTATAATGTTCTCTAAACCCCTTTCTGACACCTACTCAAGGCACACTGGATTAGAGAATACACTTGGACACTTTTGTATTTGAAATATGTAATAAAAATTTATCAAGACTTTGAGACTAATTTAGAACATCAAAAAGCTATGTGAAATCTATTGAGATAATTTCCATATTTAAAAATAAAACTGAAATTCACACTCTTCATAACATTATCTAATAGAATAAATCCATCTTTTGTCTATTATGGGAGAGTTAACTATCCATTTGCTTTGTAACATGAAAAAAACATTTTGATAGTATTTATAGGCTGCACAGTGCTGGAACAGCGAGTCGGGGCTGCATAGCCCTGGAGGGGTGAGCAGTCAAGAATATATCTCCCATATCCAAGGTCAGGAGCAGGGGCTGCGATGGGATACCCCACGACCAAGGTCAGCAAAACCCCATTAGGACAATAGGTGCTGAGAGGGCATCAGAGGGCATCAGAGTGCAGACAGACAGAAATCACAATCACAGGAAACTAACCAGTCTAATCACATGGACCACAGCCTTGTCTAACTCAGAGAAACTATGAGCCATCTTGTGTAGGACCACCCAAGACAAACAGATCATGTTGGAGTTCTGACAAAATGTGGTCCACTGGAGAATGAAATGGCAAGCCACTTCAGTATTCTTGACTTCAGAACCCCATAAACAGTACGAAAAGGCAAAAAGATAGGACACTGAAAGATGAACTCCCCAGGTTGGTAGGTGCACAACATGTTACTGGAGATCAGTGGAGAAATAACTCCAGAAAGATTGAAGGGGCACCAAAGCAAAAACAATACCCAGTTGTGGATGTGTCTGGGGATGGAAGCAAGGTCTGATGCTGTAAAGGGCAATATTGCATAGGAACATCGAATGTTAGGTCCATGAATCAAGGCAAATTGGAAGTGGTCAAACAGGAGATGGCAAGAGTGAACGTTGACATTTTAGGAATCAGCGAACTAAAATGGACTGGAATGGGTGAATTTAACTGAGATGACCATTATATCTACTACTGTGGGCAAGAATCTCTTAGATGAAATTGAGTAGCCATCATAGATCATAGACAACAAAAGAGTCCAAAATGCAGGGCTTGGGTGCAATCTCAGAAACGACAGAATTATCTCTCTTATTTTCCAAGGCAAACCATTCAATATTATGGTAGTCCAAGTCTATGCCCTTACCATTAATGTTGAAGAAGCTGAAGTTTAATGGTTCTATAAAGACCTACAAGACCTTCTCAACTAACACCCAAAAAAGATATCTTTTTCATTATAGGGGATTGGAATGCAAAAGTAGGAAGTCAAGAAACACCTGGAGTAAAAGGTGAATTTGGCCTTGGAATACAGAATGGAGCAGGGCAAAGAATCACAGAGTTTTGCGAAGAGAAAACATTGGTCATAGCAAACACCCACTTCCAACAACACAAAAGAAGACTGTACACATGGACATCACCAGATTGTCAACACCAAAATCAGAGTGATTATATTATTTGCAGCCAAAGATGGAGAAGCTCTATACAGTCAGCAAAAACAAGACCAGGAGCTGACTGTGGCTCAGATCATAGGCTCCTTATTGCCAAATTCAGACTTAAATTGAATAAAGTTAACCTCTAGACCATTCAGGTATGACCTAAATCAAATACCTTATGATTATGGACTGGACGTGAGAAATAGATTTAAGGAAATAGATCTGATAGATAGAGTGCCTGATGAACTACGGACTGAGGTTCATGACATTGTACAGGAGATAGGGACCAAGACCACCCCCATGGAAAAGAAATGCAAAAAAGCAAAATAGCTGTCTGGGGAGGCCTTACAAATAGCTGTGAAAAGAAGAGAAGTGAAAAGCAAATGAGAAACGGAAAGATATAAGCATCTGAACGCAGAGTTCCAAAGAATATCAAGGATGGATAAGAAAGCCTTCCTCAGTGATCAATGCAAAGAAATAGAGGAAAACAGAATGGGAAAGGCTAGAGATCTCTTCAAGAAAATTAGAGATACCAAGGGAACATTTCATGCAAAGATGGGTTGAATAAAGGACAGAAATGGTATGGACCTAACAGAAGTAGAAGATATTAAGAGGAGGTGGCAAGAATACATAGAAGAACTGTACAAAAAAGATTTCACGACCAAGATAATCATGATGGTGTGATCACTCACCTAGAGCCAAACATCCTGGAATGTGAAGTCAAATGGTTCTTAAGAAGCATCACTATGGACAAAGCTACTGGAGGTGATGGAATTCCAGTGGAGCTATTTCAAACCCTGGAAGATGATGCTGTGAAAGTGCTGCACTCAAAATGCCAGCAAATTTGGAAAACTCAGCAGTTGCCAAGGACTGGAAAAGGTCAGTTTTCATTCCAATCCCAAAGAAAGGCAATGCCAAAGAATGCTCAAACTACCACATAATTGCACTCATCTCACACACTAGTAAAGTAATGCTCAAAATTCTCCAAGCCAGGCTTCAGTAATATGTGAAGGGTGAACTTCCAGATGTTCAAGCTGGTTTTAGAAAAGGTAGAGGAACCAGAGATCATATTGCCAACATCTGTTGGATAATTGAAAAAGCAAGAGAGTCCCAGAAAAACATCTATTTCTGCTTTATTGACTATGCCAAAGCCTTTGATTGTGTTGATTACAACAAACTGTGTAAAATTCTGAAAGAGAATGGAATACCAGACCACCTGACCTGCCTCTTGAGAAACCTATATGCAGGTCAGGAAGCAACAGTTAGAACTGGACATGGAACAACAGGCTGGTTTAAATAAGGATAGGAGGAGACCAAGACTGTATATCGTTACCCTGCTTACTGAACTTGTATGCAGAGTGCATCACGAGAAACCCTTGGCTGGATGAAGCATAAGCTGAAATCAAGATTGCCAGCAGAAATATCAATAACTTCAGATATGCAGATGATACCACCCTTGTGGCAGAAAGTGAAGAAGAACTAAAGAGACTATTGATAGAAGTGAAAGAGGAGAGTGAAAAAGTTGGCTTTAAGCTCAACATTCAGTAAACTAAGATCAGATCATCTGGTTCCATCACTTCATGTCAATAGATGGGGAAACAGTTACAGACCTTATTTTGGGGGGCTCCAAAATCACCGAAGATGGTGACTGCAACCATGTAATCAAAAGATGCTTACTCCTTGGAAGGAAAGTTGTGACCAACCTAGATAGCGTATTAAAAAGCAGAGACATTACTTTGCTAACAAAGGTCCATCTAGTCAAGGCTATGGTTTTTCCAGTGGTCGTGTACAGATGAGAGATTTAGACTATAAAGAAAGCTGAGCAGTGAAGAATTGATGCTTTTAACTGTAGTGTTGGCGAAGACTCTTGAGAGTCCCCTGGACTGCAAGGAAATCCAACCAGTCCATCGTAAAGGAGATCAGTCCTGGGTATTCATTGAAAGGACTGATGTTGAGGCTGAAACTCCAATATTTTGGCCACCTGATGTGAAGAGCCGACTCAATGGAAAAGACCCTGATGCTGAGAAAGATTGAGGGCAGGAGGAGAAGGGGACGACAGAGGATGAGATGGTTGGATGGAATCACTGACTCAATGGAAATGGGTTTGGGTGGACTCCAGGAGTTGGTGATGGACAGGGAGGCCTGGCGTGCTATTTATGGAGTCACAAAGAGTCAGACACGACTGAGCGACTGAACTGAACTGTACTGAGCCTAAATCATATTGATATGATATTCAATATATAGCCTCCACATTTTAGAAAGTGTTGAGTTTTCATTTTCATTACTTAAAATTAACTTCAGAAAACTTTATGTTGTGTCTCACAAATATTAAAATACTTTGTAGATTTTATGTCATAAAATTTAAACTAGAATTCACTTAGGAA
>SJYQ01003974.1:107092-120627 GCA_006410935.1 Redunca redunca
AAAAAAAATAATAGATATGCAGGTCATAAAAATAATAGCCTGTCTTTGAAGTAGACAATCCAAAAATTGCATCCAACAAATCCAAAAGAGAACTGAAATATAATAAAAGAACTAACTTTGAAACTGAAAATATAAAACTACATATAAAAGGGTCAATCATATTCTGTGAAAAATTGAAACAAGTTTATTGATGCTCAGATATATGTTGATTCAGATCTTGAATTTATAGTCAAATAAATAATTCTTGACTCCGTAGATATATCAGTTAAGAATGCAAATAATAGACAATTTGACAACTACTGTCTTAAATTAGCGGTTATTATAGGTGTGCATTTATAATCAGTGAAACCTTTTAGTAAGATCATCAGGGTCACACACAGCTTTTTTCTTCCTTCCTGTCATGGCATGTGACTCTCATTTCAAGGATGTCAGGTATCATCCTACCAATGGAGAAGTTATGTTTTATTTTTCAGACATGAAGGATAGGATTGGAAGAATTAAGTGTAAATAATGAGGAAAGGGACTGATAAATAATGAGGAAGAACTGATGCTGAAGCTGAAGCTCCAATACTTTGGCCACCTGAAGTGAAGAACTGACTCACTGAAAAAGACTCTGATGCTGGGAAAGATTTAAGGCTGGTAGAGAAGAGGACAACAGAAGATGAGATGGTTGGATGGTATCACTGATTCAATAGACATGAGTTTGAGCAAGCTCTGAGAGTTGGTGATGGACAGAGAAGCCTGGCATGCTGCAGTACAAAGAGTTAGACATGACTAGTGTCTGAACTGAAATGAATGAGGAAAATCCTAAAATGATGATGAGTTTAAAGTGGTGCACTCAATATGCCAACAAATGTGGAAAATTCAGCAGTGGCCACAGGACTGGAAAAGGTCAGTTTTCATTCCAATCCCAAAGAAAGGCAATGCAAAAGAATTTTCAAACTACCACACAGTTATACTCATCGCACACGCAAACAAGGTAATGCTGAATTTCTCCAAGTAAGGCTTCAACATTACTTGAACCAAGAACTTCCAGAAGTTCAAGCTGGATGTAGAAAAGACAGATGAACAAGAGATCAAATTGCCAGCATCGGTTGGATCATAGAAAAAGCAGTAGAGTTCCAGAAAAGCATATATGTCTGCTTGATTGACTATGCCAAAGCCTTTGACTGAGGATCACAACAAACTTAAATTCTTAGAGAGATGGGAATACCTAACTACCTTACCTGCCTCCTGAGAAATCTGTATGCAGGTCAGGAAGCAACAGTTAGGACCAGATATGAGAAAAAATAGACTGGTTCCAAATTGGGAAAGGAGTATGTCAAGGCTTTATATTGTTATCTTGCTTATTTAAATTATATGCAGAGTCCATCATGCAAAATGCTAGACTGGATGAAACACAAGCTGGGATCAGATTGCTGAAAGAAATATCAGTAACCTGAGATATGGAAATGGTATCACCCTTATAGCAGAAAGTGAAGAGGAACTAAAAAACCTCTTGATGAAGGTGAAAGATGAGAGTGAAAAAAGCTGGCTTAAAAATCAACACAATGGGGTATTACTCAGCCATTAAAAAGAATACATTTGAATCAGTTCTAATGAAGTGGATGAAACTGGAGCCTATTATACACAGTGAAGTAAGCCAAAAAGAAAAACACCAATACAGCATACTAACACATATATATGGAATTTAGAAAGATGGTAATGATAACCCTGTATGCAAGACAGCAAAAGAGACACAGATGTATAGAACAGTCTTTTGGACTCTGTGGGAGAGGGTGAGGGTGGGATGGTTTGGGAGAATGGCACTGAAACATGTATAATATCATATGTGAAAGGAATTGCCAGTCCAGGTTTGATGCATGATACAGGATGCCCGGGGCTGGTACACTGGGATGACCCAGAGGGATGGTATGGGGAGGAAGATGGTGGGGGGTTCAGGATAGGAAACATGTGTACAGCCATGGCGGATTCATGTTGATGTATGACAAAACCAATACAATATTGTAATTAGCCTCCAATTAAAATAGACAAATTTATATTTAAAAAAGTGATCATAGCATCTCTTCACGGCAAATAGATGGAGAAACACTGGAAACAGTGAGAGACTTTATTTCGGGGGGCTCCAATGTCACTGCAGATGGTGACTGCAGCCATGAAGCTAAAAGATTCTTGCTCCTTGGAAGAAAAGCTATGACAAAACTAGACAGCATATTAAAAAGCAGACATTACTTTACCAACAGATTTTTGTCTAGTCAAATCTATGGTTTTTCAAGTAGTCTTGTACAGATGTGAGAGTTGGGCCATAAAGAAAGGTGAGTGCCAAGGGATAGATACTTTTGAACTGTGGTGTTGGAGATGACTCTTGAAAATCCCTTGGACTGCAAGATCCAACCAGTTCATCATAAAGGAAATCAGTCCTGAATATTCATTGGAGGAACTGATGCTGAAGTTGAAACTCTAGTACTATGGCCACCTGATGCAAAGAACTGACTCTGTGGAAAAGACCCTAATGCTGAGAAAGGCTGAAGGCAGGGGAAAAGGGGTTCAACAGAGGATGAAATGTTTAGATGCTACCACTGACACAATGGACATGAGTTGAGCAGGCTCCAGGAACTGGTGATGAACAGGGAAGCCTGGCATGTTGCAATCCATGGTGTTGCAAAGTGTCAGACATGAATGAGGGTCTGAACTGATTGAATGAGAAAAAGAAACTTTTTGTTTTCTCTCAAGGCTTTGTCACTTTTTCAAGGGGAAGTCTAGTGGTTTTATAATGTGCTACTTTAATATTCTGTAACCCAAATTTATTTTGCTATATTTCCAATTTAGGATTATCCAGAAGAAAAATCTGCATGAGAATTAGGTAGGCAAAAATGAGGCAGTAACTATCACTTTCAAAGCTCACCATTAGAGGGAATGAGGGAAAGACACACTGGTAAGTTAGGTCTCTGTTTGTCCGTGCATTTTCTCCTTTAACATATTTCAGTTTCCATCACTTCTGATTAGTTCCCATCCTTGCAGTTCAACTGTGACTCTCAAGCGTACCACCAGGAAATTTGTTTTAAATTTACAGACCACCAAACTTCCATAGGCATCAACATCAGCCACCCCTCCCCACCCAACTTTTAAAACAGCTGGATATGCCCTGCTTTCTTCAAGTTTCAGTTTGTTCCCCTTTACTGGAGCTGCCTAAGGACATTTTTATGATTATGTTTGAACATTTAATTCCCTAGTTTTTCCCACACTGTGTATGATCTAGTTTATATAGAAAATGTCTTGTTGCTTAATATTAATCATGTTTCTCTGATTGAAATCTAATAGATATAGAGACATTTCATTGGCAAAATTTATAGATTCTACTCTACATATAAGAGAAACTGTATGATATTTATCCTTCTCCGACTTCACTTAGCATACATAATGCCTTTGAAGTCCAACCATGTTGTCGCAAATGAAAGATTTCATTCTTCTATAGAGCTGAATAATGGTGGTGGTGGTTTAGTCACCAAGTTGTGTCCGACTCATGACCCCACAGACAGTGACCTGCCAGGCTCCTCTGTCCATGGGATTCTCCAGGCAAGAAAACTGGAGTGGGTTGCCATTTCCATCTCCAGGGGACTTTCCCGACCTAGGAATTGAACTCAGGTCTCCTTCACTCCAGACAGATACTGTATCAACTGAGCTATGAGGGAAGCCCCACTGAAAAGCCTTTATGCATTCATCCACTGATGGCCACTTAAGTTGTTTCTATATGTTGGTTATTGTAAATAATACTGCAGTAAACACTGGAGTGCATGTATCTTCGTGAGTTCTGGTTTTCTTTTTCTTTCTTTCTTTTTTTTTTTTTTTTGGAAATATTCAGAAGTAAAACTGCTGAATCATATGATAGTTTTACTTTAAATTTTTGAAAAACCTCCATAATGTTTTCTATAGTAACCAAACCAGTTTGCATTTTCACAAGCAGTATACAAGTGTTCCCTTTGCTCCATATCCTTGCCGAGACTTGTTATTTCTTGTCTTTTTGACAATAGACATTCTATCACAGGTGAGGTGATATCTCACTATGGTTTCAATAACCATTTCTTTGATAATTAATGATGTTGATGTCTTCTTTGGACAATATGTCTATGCAGATTTTTTGAGACTGAGATATGTGAGTTTTGTGGTGTATTTTGGAGCTTATCCTTTTATAGAGTTATGATTTGCAAATGTCTCCTCTGATTCAGTAGATTGCCTTTTCACTTCATTGATTATTTTCATTGCTATGGACAAGTTTCATTAATTTATTTATTTATACTTTGAAGACGTCCCACTTGTTTATATTTGGTTTTTCTTTTTTAGAATTTTGCCATATGAACACTACTGAGTATAAGTGAATAAGAAATCTGAGTAGTTTTAGCTAGATACTTTGCTCTCTCCAATTTAATTAGACTAATTTTATCAGGGAAAAAAAAATAACAAGACTTCCCATTGGGCAAATGAAAGCATGCATAACACTTTAGTTCTTTGTCTAATTAATGTATATTCACGTACTCCTCTTAAAAGAAAGATACTTAGACACTCACCAAGAAAGAAGTTCCAAATCATATTAAATAACTGCATTGAAACTGTGGGCCAAATTCTTTAGATTACTATGCTTTTCATTCTCCATTGATCCTGATATGGATTATCATGAGTATCACAAATAAAATCTTTGAAAATAGGTTGCTTATTTCCAACAAACTGGCATACTGTAAAGGAGAAAGAGTTTATAACTGTGATGATAGAGAGAGATGAAGATTAAAAACTAATAAAAGGAGACTATGAAACCAACAGCAATCACTGGTCCACGACACATATCAAATTCTTCTGGTAAGGAATTAGGAAGATTACATACTCCTGTTAGTGGAGGACGTTACTTGGTTAGTCAGTCATGTTACCCTAGTTCATTTCTCTAGGAGTGTGTTCATGGTCCATTTTATTTCAGATTTCATAGATTTGCCTGTGGGAAAATCATGCATGGTCATAAAATATGTTGTAAATTGCCCTCAAGAAGTTTGCCTGTCCCTGGGACTACAGATAATTTGTGCTTGAGGAAGTTATTGATGACCCATACTCTTTTGCGCTTACTCTTCAGCTATCTATATAATGTGATTTTTGTTTTCTTGGTTGCAAGTTGGTTGCCCCATAACCAGTGGTTAGAACTAAATTTCAAGCAGGAAAAAGAAAAGGCTAACGAGTCAAGGAAGACGTATCTTTCTGTTTTATCTTTTCATTTATGAAGAGTTGTATTACACAAAGACTATCATCACAAGTATGTTGATTAGAATTCTGTTCCATGGAGAAGATTGTCTGCATGGAAATGTAGAAAAGTGAATATTTGTAACTGGACAAATTGCTCTCCTAAACAAAAATAGGACTCTATGAATAAGAAGAGGAGAGTGAATGATATCCAATAAGCATCTACTAAAGTTAGCTATTCTTGGCAAAATATTGGATGAAGCACATACTCGAACTAGTTCTAGCCTGAGAAAGAGAGAAAGAAAGTAAAGTAAAATTTAAAAGCATACCCTCATTAACTAGAATTCATAATGACAATCAGTAACTGATAATGTGTAGAGCACTCATGTTGACAAGTCCAGATATAACCATCCAGTGGGCCCAAAAGCAAGCTATTTAAGGCTAGAGAAGGAGCAGAGTTGTCCTAACGGGATGATAATTCAAATCTGCAGTGTCCATGAATATAAATCCCGAATTCAGCAATTTTTAAAAGCAAAATCCATACACTGAACCATAATGAGAGAAACTGGTGAAAAACATATATGGGATAGTAGACGTTAGGAAATGACCACAAAACTACTCTCAAGAAAAACAGGCAAAGGAAAAGATGTAATGATAAATGATAAGAATTCATACAGAAATGGGAGATTAAAAAAATATTCCACTATGAAACTTGAACAGGAAGGAAGATTCTATTCAAAATGATCACAATAAGGAAGAGGCTAAACTCAGTCTGAGCTTTGGAAGGGTTTTAAAAGCTAAGATGAGAGGATCATAGTATACCTGTGCTTGCTAATTCACCTTATTCAAAGCGAAAGTAAATTGTCTCATATCCTCATGAAAAGAGGTAAGTTTGCAATTTGAAGCAAGGCACAACAATGAAGTGAGACTCCTACACTCTTGTACATACTGGGAGAGAGAGGCACTAACTTTCTTGATGATTGCATTTCAAATGAATGGTCCTCGGGTCCTTGAGAAAATAATCATGGGTTTTAAAACCAGCAACATTTTATTTTCTTTATTTTCTTTTTTATTGAATGGGAGTTTCTTTCAATTATGTAGTGCTTTAAAGTTTTCAAAATTTTCACACACATGATTTCATATAATTCCATAATAACTTTTTTCTCTTACCCCTATATTGCTTTTCTCCCTTCCCTCTTTATATTGCAATAGGTTTTGAAAAAAAAAAAAAATCTTTATATTTCAGAAAGGCCAAGAAACAATTTAGAATTACAAAGTTTCAAAGACAAATAAATTTAAAAAAAGGGAGACAAGGAACCTAGAGTCAGGAGTAAGACTGTCTAAACTTTAGTCTAGCAGAAGGGAACACCACGATCATTTTAATCAGAGGTACACAGAAAGTTGTGGGTTGGGCTTCAGTGGCTCAGATGGTAAAGAATCTGCTTCCAACGTGGGAAACCCAGGATCAATCCCTGGGTCAGAAAGATCCCTTGGAGAAAGGAATGGCTACCCACTCCAGCATTCTTGCAGAGAAAATTCCATGGACAGAGGAGCCGGAGAGCTAGTCCATAGGTTCACAAAGAATCAGACATAACTGAAGGACTAACACACAGAAAGTAGAGCACACTTATACACACTAAATGGATTCCAGAAATAGAATCAATGTCCAAACAAGAACCCATATCTATATAAAGATTAGAAAAGACATAAAAATAAGCACATTTGAAGTGCATATGGAAATTTGCAAGAGGAAAATATACATGGGACAAATAGCACAGGTATAAATGAAGACATATAACTTTGACATATTGAAAATGAAAACATACCTACCATTCTTTAGTCAAAAGAATAGACTGGGCATTACTGAGAAAAACAGTTTAAATCAAAAAATAGCTTTAAGTAAATATCCCAGAATTTCTTAGGCATTAATAAAAAGATGTGATACATAGGAAATATTCAGAAACATTAATAATTAATAATAAAGTGCTAGTCTTTATAAGGAAATGGCAGCCCATCCACTATTCTTGCCTGGAGAATCCCAAGGATGGAGGAGCCTGGTGGTCTACTGTCTAAGGGGTCACACAGAGTCGAACACACGACTGAAGCAACTTAGCAGCAGCAGCAACAGCAGTCTTTATAAAACAGTAGTATACAAGGCAGAGAAGGCAATGGCAACCCACTCCATTACTCTTGCCTGGAAAATCCCATGGACGGAGGAGCCTGGTAGGCTGGGGTTGCTAAGAGTTGGACACGACTGAGTGACTTCACTTTCACTTTTCACTCTCATGCATTGGAGAAGGAAATGGTAACCCACTCCAGTGTTCTTGCCTGGAGAATCCCAGGGATGAGGGAGCCTGGTGGGCTGCCATCTATGGGGTCGCAGAGTCAGACACAACTGAAACAACTTAGCAGCAGCAGCAGTATACAAAGGTGAGAAAGCTTCTGTTAGGGGTTGGGGAGAAGCTGCAGTTATTATCCTAAAAAGAGGGAAGAAATGAGTCTATAGATTGAAAATCCAACTGATGAAATTTGTAGCAAGGAAAAAATGTCACACCCAAAGATGGGGCTCACTGCAAAATATCACAGCTAAAGAAAATCTTCTAAAGCTATTACAAGAAAGTTAAATAACTTGCAATGAGATGACAGTTACAATTAGATCAGTAGCATTCTCCTGTAGAAACAATACACAACATAAGACAATGGAATAAGACAATCTAAGTGTAAAAGAAATGTTCAGCTAAAATAGTGTTTAATAATCTGGCATATGCTTACGGTTGCTTTCAAAAACTCTATTATCTATTTTTTCCAAGTTTATTGACCTGTAATTGACATATAACCTGTATAAAGTTAAGGTGTATGGCATGATGGCTTTGTACATGTATATACTGCAGAATCATTACCACAATAAGCTTAAATAACAGTTCCATCACTTTACATATTTATCATTTTGTGGGTATATGTGGAGAGGACATTTAAACTCTATTTTCAACTTTAAAATATACAGCACAATATTGTTAACTTTAGTCATTATGCTATATGTTAGAGCCGCAAAATATATTTATCTTATAACTGGAAGTTTGTACCCTCTAACCAGTAGCTTTCCCATTTTCCTCACCCACCCTCAGCTCCTAAAAACCACCATTTTACTCTATACTTGTATGAGTTCAGCTTTTTTAGATTCTACATATAAATGAGCACATACACTACTTGTCTTTCTGTATCTGACCTATTTCACTTAGCATAAATTCCCCCAAGATCTACCTGTGTTGCCGCAAAGGCAAGGTTTCCTTCTTTTTCATAGATGAATAATATTCCATTGTATATATACCACTCTTTATCCATTTACCTGTAGATGAACACTAAGATTGTTTCTATTTCTTGGCTATTGTGAATAACCCTGCAATGAACAAGGGAGTACAAACATTTCTTTGAGATCCTGATTTCATTTGTTTATGATATATACCTAGAAATAGGATTGCTGTATCACAAGATATTTCAATTTTTAATTTTTTATAAAACTCCTGTAGTATTTTTCATAGTGACTGTGTGTGTTTAGTTGCTAAGTCCTGTCAGACTTTTGTGACCCCATGGACTGTAGCCCACCGGGATTTCCCAAGCAAGTATACTAGAGTGGTTTGCCATTTTCTTCTCTGTGGGATCTTCCCAGCTCAGGGACCAAACCCATGTTTCCTGCATTGGCAGGAGGGTTCTTTGCCACTGAGCCACCTGGGAAACTCTACATAATGACTGTACCAATGTACATTACCATCATTTGTGTAACAGGGCTCCCTTTTCTCCACATCCTCATCAATACTTGTTACACTTTTCTTTTATATAATGGCCATCCTAACAGAAGGACTTCCTGGGTGTCTCAGACGGTAAAGCATCTGTCTACAATGCAGGAGACCCAGGATCAATCCCTGGGTTGGGAAGAGCCACTGGAGAAGGAAATGGAAATCCACTCCAGAACTATTTCATTAGTAAAATTATTCTCATATCACTTTGGGGCTTCCCTGGTGGCTCAGAGGTTAAAGCATCTGCCTGCAATGCAGGAGGCCCAGGTTCGACCCCTGGGTTGGGAAGATCCCCTGGAGAAGGAAATGACAACCCACTCTGGTATTCTTGCCTGGAGAATTCCATGGACAGAGAAGCCTGATGGGCTACAGTCCATGGGGTCGCAAAGAGTCGGACACAACTGAGTGACTTCACTTATTTACTTACTTACTTATCCTAACAGAGATTAGGTGTGCCTCATTATGGTTTTGAATCACAAGTCCTTGATAATTAGAGATGTTGGCCATCATATACTTGGCCAGCCATTTGTGTGTGTGTGTGTGTGTGTGTGTGTGTGTGTGTTTGAGAAATGGCTATGCAAGTCCTTTGCCCATTTTTAATGATTTTTGTTTGCTATTGAATTGGAGCCATCCTTTGTATATTTGGGGTATTATAACACCATATCAGATAGGTGATTTACACTTATTTTCTCCTTTTCCATAGGTTCCCTTTTCACTTTGTTGATTTTTGTTTATTCTGTGCAGCAAATTTTTTGTCTCATGTGCTCCCACTTTTCAGTTTTACTTTTGTCACCTCTATTTTGATGTCATAACCAAAAATATCCTTGTAAAACCTATATCAGGGAGATTATAGTGAATCTTTTCTCCTAAGAGTTTTACTTTTGGGGGTCTTACACTTATGTGTTTAATCCATCTTTTGTTAATCTTTGTGTAAGTATAAGATAAGGATTCATGTTTTTTGCATATGGATATTTAATTTTCCCAGCACCACTTGTTGAAGAAACTTTCCTGTCCCCATTGCATAGTCTTGGCATTCTTGACCATATATTCATAAGCTCAGTCCTGGGCTCTCTTTTATGTTCCATTGGTCTATGCATCTGTTTTAATGTTAATGCCAGTACCATTCTGTTTTGACCATTTTGTAATATAGCTTTGTAACATAGTTTTAAATCAGGAAGTGTGATGACTCCAGTATTCTTTCTCAGAACTGCTTTGCCTATTAGATGTTATTTGTGATTTTATACAATTTTTACAATAATTTCTTCTCTTTCTGTGAAAAACACTGTTGGAATTTTGATAGAGATTGCATTAAATCTATAAATGGCTTTTAATGATCCTATTCTTCCAGGGATATTGGAAAGTCTCTTAACTCCAAGTGATGGGTATTGAATCACTGATAGCAACAGTATCAAAGCCATCCTCCCCTTTTCAAATGATGTAGTGTGAACAAGATATATTCTAGACACAAGTCTGGGATGTTCTAGAGACATTTTATTTACATAGTCTAAATTCCTGTTCAGTTGTTATGTAAGAACATGGTCCTTGAAGCTTCTACAGTTATTTATTTATTTTTTAATATATAGAGAAAGAATGCACAACACTAAACTCAGCTTCATGGAACTGTGGCTGGCATGGCAGGAGGAAGGAACAGTGCTAAGTTCTTGCTGATATCACTAACTTACTGAATTAAGCACTCCTAGAAGTATCTTTTTCATATGCTTCTTATAATTTGAGATAATTAATGTTCTAGATGTTAAAGTCATCTTCAGTGGGTTTTCTGTCATATTATCTAAAGTGTGCATGCATGCTAAGTTATTTCAGTTGTGTCTGACTCTTTGTGACCCCATGGACTGCAGGAGCCCAGCAGGCTCCTCTGTCCATGGAATTTTCCAGGCAATAATACTGGTATGGATTGCCATTTCCTTTCCAGAGGATCTTCCTGACCCAGGGATCAAACACAAGTCTCTTAAGTATCTTACATTGGCAGGTGCATTCTTTACCACTAGTGCCACTTGGGAAGCCGAAGTACCCAAAGAGCTCCAGGTAATACAAAGGGGTAGAATCAGAATTTAAGTTCTCCACAGCACACCCCAGGAAGGTTACTAAAGTTCCTACTTCAAAAATAAAAAGATAAAAAGGATGAAAGCATTTATCAACAGCAGTTAAAGCACATGAAATAGAAATATCTGTAATAAGGTACACATCATTACAACCCTAAATATTTGGATGACTGGATTTGGATAACTTTAACTTTTCATCTCTGACAATCCTTTATTTTCTTAAATAAATGCATTTTAAAAGGTCAAGACATCATAATTTTTAGGAATAGAAGGCATCAATTAACATTATTAAGCTGCAAAAGTTAATGTTGGGAAATATGTAAAATTATAATGGCAACACTCAGGTGGTATCAGTTCCTGCATATATCTTAACCTCAATATTTACCCAGTCTTGGATCATCTTTCATTAGTAGTTATGACTTTATCTTATACATTGGCAGCTTTTTAAAAACTTGTCTGATTTTTCCAAACTTTTCATTATGATGCCACTTCATGACTTTTATTTTTTAAAAAACAAGGAAACACAGAATACCAATATTTATTCAGCAAATTATCCCAGCTACCCAATTATCCCCATAACATTTTGAAAACAACCCTGCATTTTTCAAAATGTGCTTATAATAGATGCTGCCAATACTCCCTCAAAAGTAATAAGTGATGCTTCCCAATTCTTTCATGGCTTCTTTGGTAGCCTTATGTTTAGTTTTGTTTTCAAATGTGTCTTTCAAAATACCATTCCTAGCAAGCTTTATATAAATTAGCTTCTATTTAATTAACCTTTCTTCAGTAAGAATTTTCATTAAAACTTCTTGTTTTTATATGTTCTGCATTCTCTTCATAAAAAATGAAAAAGCTTTCTAGAAGTTTTGTTTTGTTTTGTTTTTAATATAGAGAGCTGAATTTTAGCCTATGTAGAAGTTAAAATTTTGGATGATGTCATTATAGGCAAGGTCACACCAAAAGTATATTATAAAGGAGAAGCTAGGCCTCTCTGGTGAGAACTACTCAAGTTTGATACAAGAAAGAAGGACATAAGAACGGCTCTTCTCTGGGCCCATCACCAATTGAAAGCAACATGTTCCTGTCCACAGATAAGCCCACACAGACTATGCAAATGTAGACGGTGGCGGCGGCGGTGGTGGGGGCACCATAATCAGATACAGTAGGTGGAAACAAATATGCTTGAAAAGTGTGAATTTATTTAAAACGAGACAGCTCAAGAAGCTATACTTTTTAGAAAAGTGCATATTTAAAAAAAAAATCACTTCAAGACAAACCAATTACCATATGCTGTGAGGTTTGAAATCATACTGAAATGAAAATGTGTTAAAAACTGTCAATTACTTTTTTTTTTTCTTCCACTGGCGATGCTTTTGAGCATTTCCTTTTGGATTCTATCAATTAAGTGTGGGCTTTTTTTTGTGAACTAAAATAACAACGGTAATCAAATGACATAGGCTATTATACATAGTGGGCTTCTCTTGTGGCTCAGTTGGTAAAGAATCCACCTGCAGGAGACCTGGATTCGATCCCTGGGTTGGGAAGATTCTCCTGGAGAAGGGAAAAGCTACCCACTCCAGGATTCTGGCCTGGAGAATTCCATGGATTGTGTAGTCCACGGGGTTGCAAAGAGTCAGACACAACTGATAATATAATAATGTGGGATAGAGACATTAAACATCATGCTCACATAACACACACACACAACAATCTAGGTTCTAATCCTGACAATTAATGCTTTTAAAGTGGAGGATCATTTTAAAATTGCAATCCTAATAACTGATTTGGCTATAATGTGAGATGATGTGTTAGGTTTTCCTTGCTGCTATAACAAATTGCCATACACATAATGGTTTAAAGCAACACAAATTAAGTGTATCAAAATTCTGTAAGTCAGAAGTCCAAAGTGGATCTTACTGTGCTAAAATCAAGCGGTCAGGAGGGCTGTGTTTAACCTGGAGGCCCATAGGAAAAATGACTTTATGTTGCCTTCTTCCATTAATTAAGGAACATCTTCAGTGTCTTTTATGCTATATAAGGTACTAATTTTCATAGGTTCTAGTAATAATAACCTGGGCACTATTCTGTCACAAAAGATCTTTGTGACACAACATCAAATGCTCAGAATTCCCTCCTTTTCATTCCTACAATATCTTTTTTGTGCAGCTAAACTATTTCATCATTCCTTGAATTCTAGATTTCACATTTATAGAAAAAAATATACAAAATTATTCAAATAATTTTTACATAAATCATAATGTCGTAACTGAGTAAATAAAATCCATTTGGGAATGTTTAGAAATTGTGAAGCTATACACAGAAGTTAAACATTAAAAGAAAAATTTTTATAGAAAGACTATGAGATCCTTAAAAATATTGCTAAAGAAATAAACTCTCCCTAGCTTTAAAATATTATTTATATAGGAAAGAATTATATAATAACAATGGTGAGAAATTCAGT
>SJYQ01003974.1:139488-153912 GCA_006410935.1 Redunca redunca
TTACAGTCTAAATAAGACTATTTTTCAATGTAGGCAATTAAATATGTAAATTAAATCCCATGAATTTTATTTTTAAAACTAAACTGGAATGATGAAATATAAAATTATTCAAAAGAGACTGTTGTGGACTAAATTGTGACCTCCCTTTAGGTGAAGTTCTAAACTCCTGAGTACATTTTTATTGAAATATAGTCTTTAGAAATTAAGGGTAAGTGAACTTCTAAGATTGGAATGCTAATCTGACAGGACTGTTGACTTATAAGAGAAAGAGAGAGACATGGTGAGAAGGTGGCCATTTGCAGGCCTCAAGAGAACAAAGTCTTGCTCTGAGAAAAAGCCATCTAGTCTATGGTCTCTTGATATGGTAGCCCAAGAAGACTAATGCAAAGAACAAAGTGAATTCAATTCAACAAGTATTTATAAACTTACTGCATGCAAGACATTCTATGAAATGTTAAGACAGTTAACACACATTATTTTTCATTAAATAAGTAAAGATATTGTTTTCCAATTGTTCCTTATCTTACCAAAGAAAAGACCCCTCAAAAGACTAGAAACCTATATAAGAACATATGTACACAAAACATATATAAAATCTAATTTTTGTATATATACATGCAAATGTTTGTGTGTTTGTGTGTGTTTAGGGAGAAAAGAAAGAGAGAGAGAGAGATTGGGACTGGTGAGGGAAGAAATAAACACATCTTTAGGGAATTTGATCATAATTTATTAGTATTTTAGGATAGCAATAACACGTTCATGTTTTAATAAACAATACATTAAGAAAGTTTAGCTAATTCTCCTAATTTTTATAATGATACATCATAAAATTCATACCTTTTTAAACTGGAGTGTCCATGTGCAAAATACCACTGTTTTCTTGCAAGAAAGTGTTATAAATAGTACTGAACTCCCAAATCATATTGAAATGAAACAAAGCTATACTGAAGGCATTTTATCTCAAGCAAAATACAGCAAGTTTCTTTCGTTGTACTTAAACCAACTGCGTAAGTTTGAAAAGTATAGGCTCTTCCTTCTTAACCAAAGAAAACAGAGAATTGAGGCAATTTCATGGGTAATTATCACAATTCAGTGCTTCACTTTTCTACAGAGTTCTCTGTCAATTATTCTTATTTAATGGAAGTAGAGATTTTGGAAATGAACATATTTGAGTGAAAGTAATTTTTCTAAAAATTGCTGAAGAAAAGCGAACCTTGAAGGAAAAAAAAAAATAATAACGTGTCAACTTCATGAGACCAGAGTATAGCAATTGCCTTTTCTGAAGTAATAACAATGTTATCATTCAAGCAGGGCTATAACTCCCGATTTTATTCTCCAAATTGCTTATCACTACCTTCATTCTATAAGGATACTCAGAGATAAATATGTTATGTGAGAACTTACACAGGGTAAGATAATGTTTATATATATGTATATATATATATATTTGTTTTTTCAATAAATTTGTGAAATATGATCACATGATAGATCATGATGATACACTGATAGAAAGGGAGAAATGTTTGCCCTCTTTGATTACAGAAGTGAGGGAAAAACCAGTAATCAAAGTATGTATGTGATGTGTTTAAATACAATCATAAAATGGTAAATGATCGATGCTATTGTAAACTGATAACAATATTGAAAGGTCATTGCTGAACCACAAAAGATGCCAGGATTCTTGGCTACCAGAGGAGAATTCAATCTGGGGCCAGAGACGAGGCTTGATTGCTCTGAGCTTCTGTGTAATAAAGTTTTATTAAATTATAAGAGAGATAGAGAAAGCCTTGGAAACAAACAGAGATCATTCTGTCATTTTTGAGATTGCATCCAAGTATTGCATTTCGGACTCTTTTGTTGACCATGATGGCTACTCCATGTCTTCTAAGGGATTTCTGCCCACAGTAGTAGACATAATGGTCATCTGAGTTAAATTCACCTATTCCAGTCCATTTTAGTTTGCTGATTCCTAAAATGTCGACATTCACTCTTGCCATCTCTTGTTTGACCACTTCCAATTTGGCTTGATTCGTGGACCTGACATTCCAGGTTCCTATGTAATATTGCTCTTTACAGCATTAGACCTTGCTTCTATCACCAGTCACATCCACAGCTGGGTATTGTTTTTGCTTTGGCTCCATCCCTTCATTTCTTTCTGGAGTTATTTCTCCACTGATCTCCAGTAGCATATTGGGCACCTACTGACCTGAGGAGTTCCTCTTTCAGTGTCCTATCATTTTGGCTTTTCATACTGTTCATGGGGTTCTCAAGGCAAGAATACTGAAGTGGTTTGCCATTCCCTTCTCCAGTGGACCTGATTCTGTCAGACCTCTCCACCTTGACCCGCCCATCTTGGGTTGCCCTGTGGGCATGCCTTAGTTTCACTGAGTTAGACCAGGCTGTGGTCCGTGTGATTAGATTGACTAGTTTTCTTTGATCATGGTTTCAGTTGTGTCTGCCCTCTAATGTCCTCTCATAACACTTATCGTCTTACTTGGGTTTCTCTTATCTTGGACGTGGGGTATCTCTTCACGGTTGCTCCAGCAAAGCGCAGCTGCTGCTCCTTACCTTGGACAAGGGTTTATCTCCTCACCACCACCCCTCCTGACCTTGAACGTGGAGTGGCTCCTCTCGGCCCCCCTGCACTGGCACAACCACTGGTCCTTGGACATGGGGTAGCTCCTCTCTGCCATGCTTCTGCGAGGTCTGTCACAGCCAGGGAGCTTCTGCTTCATGGTCCATCACAGCAAATATAATCCTTAGGACAGAGTTTAAACTGAGTTGTTTGTTGTGTAATCATCAGTTCCAGGCTTAAAGATAAAAAAATTTTATGTAACTAAGACTAAGGAATGTAGAGGGGAAAAAAAAAAAGTGTGTCCTTTTCTCCTCCTAGAGAATTCCAGACCCCTCTCCCCTTGGGGACCCCCAGCCTTCTTATCAACCTGCCTAGGAATTGACTCTCTGAGTATGATAAAGGCTATCATAAATAGGTATGAAAAATCATACTTTAAAAGTCACATGAAATGATCTGAAAGGAAATGAATGGGGAAGCTTATCTAAAAAGTTGATTTTTAAGGTAAAATCTGAATGAAAATTGGAGCCAGCTGTGTGAAAATATGGAGAAATATTCCAGATATCAGAGCAGATTAACAAAATCATAAGGCACAGGAGAGTTGGAGTGGGGACGGATCCATTTCCTCCCCCATGGACAGCCAGTTAGTAAGTAGTTTGACTTCGAGAGCTATGTATAATCTCTGTCACATATTATTCTGTTTTCATTTAAAACACTTTTAAGATATACAAACATGTCTCAACTCATGGATTTAGCCCACAGGGTTTGCCAGCCCATGAATTAGAAGAATGTGTGTAAATGCTCAGTCATGTCCAACTCTTTGTGACCCCATGGACTTTAGCCCACCAGGCTCCTCTATCCATGGGATTATCCCACAAGAATAGTGGAGTGGGTTGTCATTTCCTCTTTCATGGGATCTTCCCCACCTAGGGATCGAAACTGTGTCTCCTGCATTGACAGATTCTTTACCACTGAGCCACCTGGGAAGCCTGAATCAGAAGGATAAATAATAGACAAATACAAATGAGGTTCAGTTAGTTAAATAGCAGACCCAAGACTCAAGATAATCTGATTCAAAAGTGTGTTCTCAATCATTATCCTCCTGTACTTCACAACAGTAAGTACAATTATTATTCTTTATATCAGAAAGATATAAATTATAAACCTTTCTTTAAAAAACCCTAAGGGAAGTTTCTCAGGGTAGATAATATCTATACAGAATGTTAGAAGATCACGCCTGTTGGTTTAGTCTATTTCGGCCTTAAACAAAAGACATCTCTCTCTTTTTTTCTGGTCAAGTCAGTGAAATGAATGTATACTCAAGACTTGTTCAATGGGCAGCATTATGCTAGGCTCCACAATATTATGCAATGATAACAATAAAGTGGAAGACAGTTTCTGTTCCAGAGTGAGCATTATGGAGTGGTTGAAAAAGAAGACCTTTTGAAATCAGATTGTGATAAATTGAATTCCACATTGACAGTTTTTAGTTGTGTGACTTAAAGTTTATCATTACTTTATATCTTTGGACCTGATTTCACTTTTCTATATAAAAAACTTTTTTAAAAAGTGATTCATAAATTCCAATTAAAAAAAAAGTTATTATGAAACAACAATCTTAGTCTCTTACACATGCTTCCCATGTTCTTTCTAATTTGGGGGAAAAAATCAATTTTTCTTGGCTGGAAAAAATTCAGTAATGTATACATATAGTAAATTTGCTAAGGCACAGATATTTTTTGAACTATAATGCTTAGATGTAGAAATATAACTAAGGACCAATTATAAGTAAGCAAAGTACAGAAATACTCATGATACAGGAGAAGGAATAAAAGAATGAAGTGCTCCAGCAGAACAATTTTGTACCCATAATGTGAACAGTGACAATAATAAGTCTAAGATTTAGTGCTGACTTATTATAGGCACATAATGACCTAAGTGGTTTCTCCATTATTGTGTCTCACAAGACCAAACTGGATGTGTTGACAGGGCCACTTTTCTTAGAGTAGATTCTAGGGAATAGTCTGCTTCCAAGCTCATTTAGGTTGTTGGCAGAATGTGGTCCCATTCAGTTGTAGGGCTGAGGCTCCCATTTCCTAGCTGACTGTCAGCTGGAGACCATCTTCACCTTCCAGAGATCTCTGTCAGGACCTTGCATGTGGGTCCCTGTCTCTTAGAACCAATGACTACACCTCCAGGCCTTTTCATTTTGCAATCTCACTTCTGCCTCTTTTTTGTGCTACCTCCCTTTGATGGTTTTGTTCTGCTTAGTTCTTCTATTTATAAAGATTATTATATTGCACCCACTGGGAAAATCCAGAATAACTTCCCCATTCTACATTCCTTAATTTTAATCACATCTGCAAAGTCACTTTTGCCAAGTAAGGCAACATATTCACAGGTTCTAGAAATTAGGACATGGGGACTTTAGGGTGAGCAATTATTCTGATACTACTATATATGTATATGCATGTGTTATGTACATGTATATACATATCCATATTTGTGTGCATTACATGTGCTGTGTGCTGATGCATAGTCCCACAGTTGTGTCCAACTCTTTACAACCCCTTGGACTGCAGCCTGTCAGGCTCCTCTGTCCATGTTGGGTTGCCATGCCCTCCCCCAGGGGATCTTCCCAACTCAAGGATCAAACCCAGGTCTCTGGCATTGTAGGTGGGTTCTTTACCGTCTGAGCCACCAGGGAATCCTATCCCTGGTGAAGGTGGGTAGCCTATCACTTCTGTAGGGAATCTTCCCAACCCAGGAATCAAACATGGGTCTCCCACATTGCAGGCAGATTCTTTACCAGCTGAACTACCAGTATATAAAACTCCACATATATATATAGAGATAGATAGATAGATAGATAGATAGATAGATAGATAGATAGATAGATATAGACAGTTTTAGTGCTTTTAAACAGGGTTGGGTGTAGAATTGGTGACAATTTTTAGAAAAGTAAAAAATATTCTCAGTTGACTTTGGTTATTCCACATTTTAAAATTTAGATTATTGAAAAGTAAAAGAAAATTACTGAAGAAGCAAATTTCCATAATGGTTTACAATGAGACTTGAAAGTAACAAGTGTATCTTACTCAAAGAGAATTATCAAAAGCTACATCCATGAACTTCAGACTGTATAAACTTTAACTCAGAATTGAAATTTGAATGATATTTTAATTAATTTTGATTGAAGTGATAATCAGGGAAGGTGGACTGTGGATTATGTATAATAGTGTGACGTGGTGGAACATACCTCTGAATGTAGGATTTATATGTGCACTATTCTTAAAACACTTTTTATTCAAAAGTTTTGCCTCAACATAGTTAGAAGAAACGTCTATAGAGGTATTATAGGGGAAACAGTTTGCTGCTTCTATAAGTATGGTTACTAATGAGTGTGCTTCCCAGATTTGGGGGTTTCAACTAGATGTTGTCAGAAATATATTTGTTTATGACTTTCATGATAAGATGCGTGTTCACTAAGAGAATGATACATAAACCAAACTGATATTTCATCAATCTAGAAAAGGTGAAATTAATATCTTATCTTTTAAAAATATTATCGTCTGTGTTTTCAACCCAGGACTGTGTTAACTGATACAAGCATATACCAGGAACACTTAAAATAATGAAAATACTCTGGACTTAACAATATCTACTTCTCTATTAAAATATATGCATAGCCTGTCTTTCAGAGATAGAAATTTATAAACAGTATAATTATTTTTCTAACTGTCCTACTCTCCACAAAGGGAAATAAGTACCATAAGATAAAACCATTCCCTACAGTGACTACAGATATTAAAGGACAAAAGCATGTCTAGAGCTAATTTAAATTTGAATTAACTGTTAAATGACTAGTACAAATGAGTTTTTACCTAGAGAAAGTGATTTTTAGTTTGATATTAGATATTTCATTGAAGAAGAGCTTGAGTAGGGGAGGTTTGAGGAACACAAATAGAGGTCATGTTGCTTATTTTTGTATTTTGCCTTATTTGTCTCTTTTCCTTTCTTCCTGCTCTTTGGCTGCTTCTGACACGAGACAGTTCTTTGGAGATGGCACTAAGAAAAAAACTAACAGAAATGGTGTTTTCTTTTCTTTTTTTTTTAATTATAGATTTGAGGGAGAAATGCAGAGACACACATTAACGATACTGTGTCTTTACATGATTGTGTAGGTATCAATAATTGTGCTTACTTATGAAAATGAAAATGAGGAAGTGAAAGTGTTAGTGGCTAAGCCATGTCTGATGCTTTTCGACCCCATGGAGTGTATCCCACCAGGCTCCTCTGTCCATGGAATTCTCTGGGCAAGAATACTGGAGTGGGTTGCTGTGCCCTTCTCCATCTCGCTCATTTATACATAATCTAATTTAAAATTTTCATGCAAAAAAAAAATAAAATAAAATTTTTATGCAAATAATACTGGATATTTAAGTGTACTGAGATTTCATTATTCTCAGATTTTCAATGATGGGTTTTGTTCAAAAACTCATTTTGACTTGAAATGTTCACTTACATTTGAAATGTAGATATAAAACCTATGATATACAAAAAAAAAAAATCTNAAAAAACTGAAAGAAAATGCTCCTACTGAAAAGATAATGTATCAAACAAACAATAACAATTAAGAAAATATACCCCAGAAGTAGATAAATAGAATGAAAACATTTAACTTGGCTAGTAAAATATATAGTTATTAGGAAAAGTTATTAAATCAGATTTTTTTGCATACACATTTATGTATAGACATAAAACACACATGTCTGTGTGTGTGTGTGTTCATTTATCTGGAGTGATATAGGGCTTGATCCTTGAAGCTCATGATCTTCCTATTTACCATTCCTTTATGAGACAGTGATTGTTGTACTTGCATATTTATATTTGAACCAGAAACATGAGTATCCAAAAATGCCCATAAAATCAACTAAACTACAAATATATTTTTCCCTTGCCTGCTTGAGTTACTCAAAGTGTCTAAGAAGTGGCCATAGTTTTAAGATTAGTGAGATTCCTACTGTATGTCTAATCTAGGAACCAAGATTCCCTAGTCCTTCAAAGTCTAAAGTTGCAGAAAGAAAAATGTACTTACCAAGCGGACAACCGGGAGTAACTGAACAGTCACTCCTGTTTCCACTCCTTGCTTTCTGCACCTTGGTATTTTACCTTGTCAGGATGTGGCTCTTCTACTGCTTCACAAGGCTATGACTTCTGGATGGTGAACTATGTAACAACTCGTATAGTCATTCTCCCTCTTCTACATATAGCTTGCCATAAGGAGGATTCCTTGTCATGAGAAAATTAAATGAAGGATTCAATGTTTGTGCGCCAATATAATTTGAACCCTCAGAGACAGCATTATTGGCTGAGGCATGAATGGCAAGCCCATATTCAGAAAATGTATCACTCCAAATCAGGATAAAACATTGCCTGTTGTGAAAACGGAATGGCCAAAATGTGAACAACTTGCCACTAAGTGGCATAGGTGGTTTCTTCTTCCATGATTGGTACTGTAGTGGGAGCTTCGTATGTCTCCTTCAAGCAGATTTTAAGTTAGTAGCATGTTAGATAAGCTGTGCTGAGGGGAAAGTTGTGCTCTTGGGCTCTTGCTTTGCTCTTTTTTCTGCCACTATAGCAAAAGAACTGAAATGTTTAAGGACAAGCATTGGCTGACAGCTTCTAGCTAAACTGGACTTTTGGTTTGCTCATTAATGTTTTTCCTGCAGTAGGTTTGCTGGTGGGAATTAACATATGAAGTCTTCACCATTTATGCCTACTCTCTTAAAGTCATCCATATTTCTCTACCAGATAACTCCTTGTAATAGATTTCCCAAATATATTCAAGCCCCTTAAAAAATAACAATGTCATTTATTACTGTTGATGAGTCCAGGTATTTCTTTAACCCAAGAACATTTCTTTCTGCACATACAATTAAATAGTATATTGCTTGAAAGATTGTCTCTTGGGAGAATTTATCTTCATCCATGTCTTTTATCATCATTAGCCCAAACGAAGGCATAGTGCACCCACCAGTCATTTCAACTCAAACCAACATACTTGGTGAAACATCTGTGACCCAAGCTCCATTTTCCCCTCTTTAACTAGCTGTTCAATTAAAATACCTCAATACTGCAATTTCTGTGAGGAGAGAATGACATAAGTATAGAAGAGGTGATAAAATGGAGTTCTGGGCCATGTGTTCAAGTAGCTAGCTTGTGTCCTCTACTACTTCTCAAACTCAATCATAAATATATTACTTTTAACATAGATAGTATGGCTGCTGTTCTCAACTAACTTTATGAATATTGGTCAAAACTAACTTATGAAGGGAAGATCAGGTTTCACATTCATTTGATGTCTTAAAATCAACCACTCTAGCACTTTCAGAGCATAGTAGCATGCCAGGAACTGTATTTTCAAATGGACTATAAACCTTTAAGTATATATGGCACGGTGAGTATCCATCCTTATTCTGGAGACAATATTACATTATCTTTTACTCCTAGATACTTCTAATACTCAAGTGGTCTACTGAGTCACATGATAAATTCCAGCAGGATTGCTTTTCTCCCACATTGTACTCATTTCAGCATTCATTATTGCTCTTGGACCAATTCAGAGGCAAAAACCTCACCCCTTACTCAAAATATGGATTATAACTGTACACTCACTGCCCCGTGGAAAAAAAATGCTACATCTAAAATGTGAAAAGAGGTTTACCAAACGTTGTTCTTTCTTAGTGGTAGAGTAGGACAGGTGTAAATAACTAAGCCATGCCTGTGGAGCCACCCAAGATGGGCGGGTCATGGTGGAGAGGTCTGACAGAATGTGGTCCACTGGAGAAGGGAATGGCAAACTACTTCACTATTCTTGCCTTGAGAACCCCATGAACAGTATAAAAAGCCAAAATGATAGGATACTGAAAGAGGAACTCCTCAGGTCAGTAGGTGCCCAATATGCTACTGGAGATCAGTGGAGAAATAACTCCAGAAAGAAATGAAGGGATGGAGCCAAAACAAAAACAATACCCAGCTGTGGATGTGACTGGTGATAGAAGCAAGGTCCAATGTTGTAAAGAGCAATATTGCATAGGAACCTGGAATGTCAGGTCCATGAATCAAGGCAAATTGGAAGTGGTCAAACAGATGGCAAGAGTGAATGTCGACATTTTAGGAATCAGCAAACTAAAATGGACTGGAATAGGTGAATTTAACTCAGATGACCATTATATCTACTACTGTGGGCAGGAATCCTTCAGAAGACATGGAGTAGCCATCGTGGTCAACAAGAGTTTGAAATGCAGTACTTGGATGCAATCTCAGAAATGACAGAATGATATCTGTTCATTTCCAAGGCATACCATTCACTATATCAGTAATCCAAGTCTATGCCCCAACCAGTAACACTGAAGAAGCTCAAGTTGAACCGTTCTATGAAGACCTACAAGACCTTTTAGAACTAACACCCCCCAAAAGATGTGCTTTTCATTATAGCGGACTGGAATGCAAACATAGGAAGTCAAGAAACACCTGGAATAACAGGCAAATTTGGCCTTGGAATATGGAATGAAGCAGGGCAAAGGCTAATAGAGTTTTGCCAAGAAAATGCACTGGTCATAGCAAACACTCTCTTCCAACAACACAAGAAAAGACTCTACACATGGACATCACCAGATGGTCAACACTGAAATCAGATTGATTATATTCTAATGCAGCCAAAGATGGAGAAGCTCTATACAGTCAACAAAAACAAGACCAGGAGCTGACTGTGGCTCAGAATATGAACTTCTTATTGCAAAATTCAGACTTAAATTGAAGAAAGTAGGGAAAACCAGTAGACCATTAAGGTATGATGTAAATCAAATCACTTATGATTATACAGTGGAAGTAAGAAATAGATTTAAGGGATTAGATCTGATAGATAGAGTGCCTGATGAACTATGGATTGAGGTTTGTGACATTGTACAAGAGACAAGGATCAAGACCATCCCCATGGAAAAGAAATGCAAAAAAGCAAAATGGCTGTCTGGGGAGGCCTTACAAATAGCTATGAAAATAAGAGAAGTGAAAAGCGAAGGAGAAAAGGAAAGATATAAGCATCTGAATGCAGGGTTCCAAAGAATAACAAGAAGAGATAAGAAAGCCTTTTTCAGCGATCAATGCAAAGAAATAGAGGAAAACAACAGAATGGGAAAGACTAGAGATCTCTTCAAGAAAGTTAGAGATACCAAGGGAACATTTCATGCAAAGATGGGCTCAATAAAGGACAGAAATGGTATGGACCTAACAGAAGCAGAAGATATTAAGAAGAGGTGGTAAGAATACATAGAAGAACTGTACAAAAAAGATCTTCACGACCAAGTTAATCACGATGGTGTGATCATTCACCTAGAGCCAGACATCCTGGAATGTGGAGTAAAGTGGTCCTTAGAAAGCATCACTACCACCAAAGCTAAAGTAGGTGATGGCATTCCAGTTGAGCTATTTCAAATCCTGAAAGATGATGCTGTGAAAGTGCTGCACTCAATATGCCAGCAAATTTGGAACACTCAGCAGTGGCCACAGGACTGGAAAAGGTCAGTTTTCATTCCAATCCCAAAGAAAGGCAATGCCAAAGAATGCTCAAACTACCGCACAGTTGCACTCATCTCACACCCTAGTAAAGTAATGCTCAAAATTCTCTAAGCCAGGCTTCAGCAATATGTGAACCGTGAACTTCCAGATATTCAAGCTGGTTTTAGAAAAGGCAGAGGAACCAGAGATCAAATTGCCAACATCCGCTGGATCATTGAAAAAGCAAGAGAGTTCTGGAAAAACATCTATGTCTGATTTATTGACTATGCCAAAGCCTTTGACTGCATGGATCACAATAAATTGTGGAAAATTCTGAAAGAGACTAGCATACCAGACCACCTGACCTGCCTTTTGAGAAACCTATATGCAGGTTAGGAAGCAACAGTTTAAGTTGGACATGAAACAGCAGACTGTTTCCAGATAGGAAAAGGAGTATGCCAAGGCAGTTTATATATTTTCACTGTGCTTATTTAACTTATATGCAGAGTACATCATTCAAAATGCTGGGCTGGAAGAAGCACAAGCTGGATTCAAGACTGCTGGGAGAAATATCAATAACCTCAGATATGCAGGTGACACCCCCCTTATGGCAGAAAGTGAAGAGGAACTAAAAAGCCTGTTGATGAAAGGGAAAGAGGAGAGTGAAAAAGTTGGCTTAAAGCTGAACATTCAGAAAACAAAGATCATGGCATCTGATTCCATCACTTCATGGCAAATATATGGGGAAACAGTGGAAACAGTGCCAGACTTTACTTTTTGGGGCTCCATAATCACAGCAGATTGTGACTGCAGCCATGAAATTAAAAGACGCTTACCCCTTGGAAGAAAAGTTATGACCAACCTAGACAGCATATTCAAAAGCAGAGACATTACTTTGCCGACTAAGGTCCATCTAGTCAAGGCTATGGTTTTTCCTGTGGTCATGTATGGATGTGAGAATTGGACTTTGAAGAAGGCTGGGCACCGAAGAACTGATGCTTTTGAACTGTGGTGTTGGAGAAGACTCTTGAGAGTCCCTTGGACTGCAAGGAGATCCAATCAGTCCATTCTGAAGGAGATCAGCCCTGGAATTATTTTGGAAGGAATGATGCTAAAGCTGAAGCTCCAGTACTTTGGCCACCTCATGCGAAGAGTTGACTCATTGGAAAAGACTCTGATGCTGGGAGGGACTGGAGGCAGGAGGAGAAGGGAATGACAGAGGATGAGATGGCTAGATGGCATCACTGACTCGATGGACGTGAGTCTGAGTGAATTCCAGGAGTTGGTGATGGACAGGGAGGCCTGGCATGCTGTGATTCATGAGGTCGCAAAGAGTCAGACACGACTGAGCGACTGAACTGAACTGAAGTGAAGGAATCCAGAACACTTGCTACTTATTCATAACTGAATATAATTTAATCAATAGCACAACTATAGTGAATCATTATGGCATTCTTCAGACAATTTCTGTGGACTGTATAGTATCAGAGTGCAGAATTAAAGATATATGTGGTAAGACTGTGAATGTATACTGATAGTCATATCATGTGTGTTAAAACTGTATATCTTCTTTAGTGATGGGCATCAAAAGCAATATCAATAAAACATATTTGCCAGACCAAAAACTAACTTACCAAGGCTGTGCTACTTTATGTCAAATGTACTGCAGCCAGTAAAAGTGTTGCATTTGTGATTCAAACTTAGTTATATTTATGCTAGCCTATTATCCTGTGTCATGGTTTGCCTAGTTTTTTTTCTAAAGATTTTATGTTGGTATACAATGTAATAATGGAGGATATCATCTCTATATTACTTAAGTTTTTGAGAGAAGAACTAACCCGGCCTATTGTTTTTGATTGACTATCTTGACTGGGGATGGCCATAATGATTTTATTCTATAGATTAAAGATTCAACTTCTAAATATGCTAAATTAAACTGTATATTTAGTAATGGGGAAGTGATCAGTAGTTTGGACAATAGAATCCGTGAATTTACTATGAAACTGAGCAGGTCAGCACTCAAATTTTACATCTAATCACTATTTACTGTTCTACTTTAACCAATGCTTTTGACCTTTGGGCATTAATGCTAGTATGGGCACTGACTAATACTTCTGGAAATATGGGTTATTTCTCTTTTACTGCTGCATGGTTACTTATGTAAATGACTACAGATCTTTGGGGAAGAGCAAAATAACTACCACTGAATCCATTTACTATGTGGGTGCATAGTCCTTCTTCATGGAGACCATCTCTTGCTTCAGTCAAAGGGTGCTGCTGCTGAGTACTAATTGAATTCATGAAACTGATGGGTGAATCACACCTTTCCATTGGATTAATGGACCTTAGCCGTTTGTTCATACATTGTAGATTTCTTTTATTTATATATATTAAGCAATTCCTTTGTCAGCTGTCCATGTATTTTGTTTCTTGAAAGTTTACTGACAGTTTTATAACTCAGGAAGTTGTTTCTCCAGGATCTGAAAGCTATCCCTTTGCAGGGCAATCATCAAGAAAGATAGAATTCCTATCTTCTGATCTCTATGAGAGGCTAAGAGACTAAGATCAACAAATACAAAAGGCTTAATCATCTTGACCAACGCCTGCTATAAACCCTTATGTCCTCTAGTACTTCTTTATTAGCTTCCCCTAGCACTCACTAATTTTTGTCATAGTCTTGAATGAAATTTTACTTGCCTTTTTATCGCTTCCTAGTGCAGATTTTCTTTGGAAATATCCAGTATTGAATTGAGTTTAAGTGCTTATATCATTGGGGGAAAATTTCTAGGAAGAGGGGATTACCCATTTTTAAATGTTGGTTAAATTCAGTTGTAGAAAACATTTGTGATATATTTGCTTTTATTGTATATATAAGATGGAAGCTTTGATTCCTAGTTTTACTTCATTAATGGACATTCTTCAATTCAGTACTCAAACCGCAACTAATTGCTTGGACACCTAGGCATGCACTGTGTGAAAACCTTGATTAAAACGGATAGTAAGAAAGTGGATAACAAATGAATTTTGTACACAAATAACATATTAAGAGTTCTGAATGCATGTCTAGGAATCTTATAGCAATATAATTTTGTTATAAAATTTAGATATTATATCATTCAGTATTATATAGAAGAAAAATGTGAAACAAAGTTTTCATTATTGTACAGTATTTATGTAATTTGATTACTTGTTTAATCTTATGAGTTTGATTGAAAAAATATAATAGGAAATTGTATAAGAGATGACTTTGTTCAAAATGTTCACTCTATTTTTGTAGCTTCTGGAATATTATT
>SJYQ01003974.1:155260-176061 GCA_006410935.1 Redunca redunca
TTTTTTTTTTGCTGAACCTAACCAGAATATGTTTAATATTTTTTACATTTATATAATTTGAAAAGTACATTTTTAGCACCTATATTTCAGGTTTTTTTAATTTTTTATTGTTTGCTATTTAATATATTTTCTTGCCACTATGGAAATTTCATTCTAAGTGCCTCATTCAAGACCAAATTCCTTCTTGAACATGAGAGGATATGAGGAGAAAATGGCAGAGTAGAAGGACCTCAGCTCATTTCCTGTCGCAAAAACACCAATATCACATTCTTACTGAAGGACTATCAACAAAAAAAGGCGTGAATCTAGGAAAAAGATATTCTATTTACAAAGACAAAGAAGATACAATGAGAAAGTAGGAGGAATTAATTTATAATATAACAAAGTTTCATACCTGCTAGGTAGGTAGATGACCCACAAACTGGAAAATAATTATACCACAGTTCTCCCACACCAGTGGGAATTCTGAGCCCCACATCAAGCCCCCTTGTGTGAGTGTCTGGCATCAGGATGAGGAGCCTCTAGAGCATTTGGCTTTGAAAGTCAGTAGGACTTGATCATAGGAACACCACAGGATTGGGAGAAACAGACACTCAACTCTTGGAGGGCACACATTGTCCTCTGGTGCACTAGGATCCTACGAGAAAGCAAATACTTCATAGGAGCTTGTGCCAGGCCAACCTGCTGGTCTTGGACGGTCTCCTCAGGAGGCAGGGTGTGGCTGTGGCTCACTGTGGAGACAAGGAAACTGGTGGCAGAGGGGTACTTACATATACTCATTGGAGTGAACCATTCTAGAAGCCACTGTTTTGACACTGAGATCTGCCCCATCCAACAACCTGTAGCCTCCATGCTGGGGTGTCTCACCCAGCAGCAGAAAATCTGCTGAAAGTCTTCATGAGTCCGCAGGAGCTTCTAAACACACTCCCTGACATGGCCCTGCCCATCAGAGGGACAAGGCCCAACTCCATCCACCAGTGGCCAGACAACAGTCCCTTGCACCAGGAAGCCTCTCCAAAACCCTTAGACCAGTTTCACCTACCAGGGGGCATACACCAGAAGCAAGAGGTACTACAGTCCTGCATTCTGTGATACCACAAACACAGAAAGTTACACAAAGTGATACAACAGAACAATATATTCCAGATGAAAAAATACAAGAAAACCCCAGAAGAACAACTAAGTGAAGTGGAGATACGCAATCTACCTGAAAGAGAATTCAGAGTAATGATAATAAAGGTGACCCAAGATCTTGGAGAAAGGATGAAGGCACAGACCCAGAAGATAGAGGAAATTTTTAGAAGATGAAAAACAACAAAAATAATTCAATAATATAATAATTGAATGAACAATATACTGGAAGGAATCAACAGAAAAATAAGATGAAAGAATGGATAACTGAGCTGTAAGACATAATGGTGGAAATTACTGCAATAGAACTAAATTTTTAAAAAAGAATTTTAAAAAATGAGAATAATGTAAGAATTGTCTGGGATAGCACAGAATACAGCAACATTTGCATTATACTACCTCAGAAGGAGAAAAGAGATAGAAAAGGGTCTCAGACAATATTTGAAGAGATAATATAATAGTTTAAATGCCCCCCTAATATGGAAAAGGAAACACACCCAAGTCCAGAAAGTGCAGAGAGTCTTGAACAGAATAAATATAAGAAGGAATATACTGAGAGACAATACTGANATAGTTTAAATGCCCCCTAATATGGAAAAGGAAACACACCCAAGTCCAGAAAGTGCAGAGAGTCTTGAACAGAATAAATATAAGAAGGAATATACTGAGAGACAATACTGATCAAACTGAAAGCAAAACAAAAATAAATAAATAAAGACAAAGAGTAAATAAAGCAACAAAAGGCAAGCAACACATAACATACTAGGAAATTGCCATATAGTTATTAACGGACTTCTCAGCAGAAAATTTGCAGGCCAGAAAAGATTGGCATGATATATTTAAAGTGATGAAAATAAAAAACCTATAAGCAAAAATAGTCTACCCAGCAAGACTTCTGTCAGAATCAAAGGAAAAATCAAGAGCTTTACAGACAAGCCAAAGCTAAGAGAATTCAGTTCCACCAAACCAGATTTACAACTAATGCTAAAGGAACTTCTCCAGGAAAGCCCAAAACTAGAAACAAGAAAATTTTAATTGAGAATCCTCACTCGTAAATGTAAACATACAGTAAAGGTAGGAAGTCATTCATGCAAAAATGTGACATCTAAACCAGAAATTGTAAGAAGAGGAGAGTACAAATATAGAATATTCAAAATGAATTTTAAATTGAGAGACCAGCAGCTTAAAACAAACTTGTATGTAGACTGCTATGTTAAAACCTCATGGTAACTGAAAACCAAAAATCTGCAATAGATACAAACAAAAAAATGAAAAAGCAATCCAAACACAACACTAATGATAGTCATCAAATCAAAGGAGAAGAGAATAAAATAAGAAAGCAAGAAAAAAGACATACAAAACAAATATAAAACAATTAACAACATGGCTATAAGAACATATAAATCAATAATTACCTTAAGTGTAAATAGATTAAATGTTCCAACCAAAAGACATATACTGGCTGAATGGATACAAAAATAGGACTCATATATATTTGTCTAAAATAGACCCACATCAGATCTAGGGACACATACTGACTGAAAGTGAGGGAATGGAAAAAGATATTTCATGCAAATGGAAATCAAAAGAAACCTAGAGTAGCATTATTCATAGCAGACAAAACAGACTGTAAAGAATGTTACAAGAGACAAAAAAGGACACTACATAATGATCAAGGGATAATCCAAGAAGAAGATATCAACCAGCATAGGAACACTACCATATGTAAGGCAACTGTTAACAGCTATAAAAGGAGAAATCAACAGTAACACAATATTATTGTGGGATTTTAACAACCCAATTCTGCTTCATTGACTACTCTAAAGCCTTTGACCATGTGGATCACAACAAACAGTGGAAAATTATTAAAGAGATGGAAATACCAGATCACCTAACCTGCCTCTTAAGATACTTGAATGCAGGTCAAGAAGCAACAGTTAGAACCTGACATGGGACAATGGACTGGTTCCAAATTAGAAAAAGATTATGTCAAGACTGTATATTGTCACCCTGTTTAACTTATATGCAGTGTACATCACGTGAAATGCTGGGAAGGATGAAGTACAAGCTTGAATCAAGATTGCCAGAAGAAATATCAATAACCTCAGATCTGAAGATGACACCACCCTATGACAGAAAGTGAAGAAGAACTAAAGAGCATCTTGATGAAAGTGAAAGAGGAGAGTGAAAAAACTCCACATTCAAAAGTGAAGATCATGGCATCCGGTCCCATCACTTCATGGCAAATAGTTGGGGAAACAATGAAAACAGAGACAGACTTTATTTTCTTGGGCTCCAAAATCACTGCAGATGGTGACTTCAGCCACTAAATTAAAGACTCTTGCTCCATGGAAGAAATGTATGACCAACCTGGAGAGCATATTAAAAAGCAGAGATGTTACTTTGCCAACAAAGTCTATCTAGTCAAAGCTATGGTTTTTTCCAGTAGTCATGTATGGATGTTAAAGTTGGACCATAAAGAAGGCTGAATGCCTGAGAGCTGTAGTGTTGGGGAAGATTCTTGAGAGTTCCTTGAACTTCAAGATCAAACTGGTCAATCCTAAAGGAAATCAATCATGAATATTTGTTGGAAGGACTGATGCTGAAGTTGAAACTCCAGTATTTTGGCTACCTGATGCAAAGAGCCAATTCATTAGAAAAGACTCTGATTCTAGGAAAGATTGAAGGGAGAAGGAGAAAGGGACGACAGAGAATGAGATGGTTGGATGGCATCACTGACTCAATGGACATAAGTTTGGGCTAGCTCTGGGAAATGGTGATGGACAATGAAGCCTGGAATGCTGCAGTCCATGGGGTTGCAAATAGCTGGACACAACAACCACAACACCCCACTTACACTGATGTACAGATCGTCCAGACAGAAAACCAATATGCACAGCCTTTAAATTACTAATTAACTTAGATGGACTTAATTATTATTGATAGAGTATTCCATCTGAAAAGGTGCAGAATATACAAACTTTTAGACTGCACAAGGAACATTCTCCAGGATAGATCACATTCTGGGACACAAAGCAAGCCTTGGTAAATTTGAGAAAATTGAAATAACAAGCATCTTTTCCAAGCACAACATTATGATATTAGAAGTCAACTAAAAGAAAAAAAAAATGTAGAAAACACAAACATTTGAGTTTAAATAAGGTTCTACTAAGCACCCAATAGAACATTGAAGAAATCCAAGAGGAAATTTTAAAAAATTTAAAAAATCATGAGAAATGCTGGGCTGGAAGAAACACAAGCTGGAATCAAGATTGCCAGGAGAAATATCAATAACCTCAGATATGCAGATGACACCACCTTCATGGCAGAAAGTGAAGAGGAGCTAAAAGCCTCTTGATGAAAATGAAAGAGGAGAGTGAAAAAGTCAGCTTAAAGCTCAACATTCAGAAAACGAAGATCATGGCATCCGGTCCCAACACTTCATGGGAAATAGATGGGGAAACAGTGGAAACACTGTCAGACTTTATTTTTTGGGCTCCAAAATCACTGAAGATGGTGTCTGCAGCCATGAAATTAAAAGACGCTTACTCCTTGGAAGAAAAGTTATGACCAACCTAGATAGTATATTCAAAAGCAGAGACATTACATTGCCGACTAAGGTCCGTCTAGTCAAGGCTATGGTTTTTCCAGTAGTCATGTATGG
Organism: Redunca redunca; assembly: GCA_006410935.1. Classification (NCBI taxonomy): domain Eukaryota; kingdom Metazoa; phylum Chordata; class Mammalia; order Artiodactyla; family Bovidae; genus Redunca; species Redunca redunca. The sequence goes on from SJYQ01003974.1 coordinate 160,056, forward strand.
ATGTGAGAGTTGGACTGTGAAGAAAGCTGAGTGCCGAAGAATTGATGCTTTTGAACTGTGGTGTTGGAGAAGACTCTTGAGAGTCCCTTGGACTGCAAGGAGATCCAACGAGTCCATTCTGAAGGAGATCAGCCCTGGGATTTCTTTGGAAGGAATGATGCTAAAGCTGAAACTCCAGTACTTTGGCCACCTCATGTGAAGAGTTGACTCATTGGAAAAGACTCTGATGCTGGGAGGGACTGGGGGAAGGAGGAGAAGGGGACGACCGAGGATGAGATGGCTGGATGGCATCACTGACTCTATGCATGTGAATCTGAGTGAACTCCGGGAGTTGGTGATGGACAGGGAGGCCTGGTATGCTGCAATTCATGGGGTCGCAAAGAGTCGGACATGACTGAGCAACTGAACTGAACTGAACTGAACTTTGAAGTATACTATAAAGTTAGAGTCATCAAAATAATATGGTACTAGAACAAAGACAGACTTATAAGATCAGAGGAACAGAATAGAACTCTCAGATATAAACCCACATAACTATAGTCAATTAATCTATGACAAAAGAGGCAAGAATATACAATGGAAAAAGACAGTCTCTTCAATAAATGATGCTGGAAAAACTGGACAGCCACATGTAAGAGAAGGAAATTAGAACATTCTCTAACACCATGCACAAAAATAAACTTAAATACAATTAAAGACTTAAATATAAAACCATATACTGTAAAATTTTTTGAGGAAAACATAGAACACATTTTTTTAATATAAATTGCAGCAATGTTTTTTGGAGTACCTCCTAAGCAATGGAAATAAGTAAATAAATAGGACCTAATTAAACTTAAGAGCTTTGACCCTCAAAGCAAACCATAAAATGACAAGATGACAACATAGAATGGGAGAAAATATTTTCGAACTGTAAACAGACAGGGGATTAATCTCCCAAATATACAAACAGCTCACAGAGCTCAACATTTAAAAAATAAAGTAAAAATCAAAATCATAAAAATGGGCAGAATATCTAAACAGACAATTCTCCAAAGGAAACATGAAAGTGAAATTGAAGTCGCTTATTCCTATCCGACTCTTTGCAGCCCCATGGACTGTAGCCTTCCAGGCTCCCCTGTCCATGGGATTTTCCAGGCAATAGTGCTGGAGTGGATTGCCATTGCCTTCTCCAGGGGATCTTCCCAAACCAGGGATTGAACCCGGCTCTCCCACATTGTAGACAAACACTTTACTGTCTGAACCACCAGGATAGTCCTAAAGAAATCATACAAATGGCCAAAAAGCACATGAAAATATGCTCAATAATGCTAGCTGTTCAGTTCAGTTCAGTCGCTCAGTCGTGTCCAACTCTTTGCGACCCCATGAATCGCAGCATGCCAGGCCTCCCTGTCCATCACCAACTCCTGGAGTTAACTCAGATTCACGTCCAACAAGTCAGTGATGCCATCCAGCCATCTCATCCTCGGTCGTCCCCTTCTCCTCCTGCCCCCAATCCCTCCCATAATCAAAGTCTTTTCCAATGAGTCAACTCTTCGCATGAGGTGGCCAAAGTACTGGAGTTTCAGCTTTATCATCATTCCTTCCAAAGAAATCCCAGGGCTGATCTCCTTCAGAATGGACTGGTTGGATCTCCTTGCAGTCCAAGGGACTCTCAAGAGTTTTCTCCAACACCACAGTTCAAAAGCATCAACTCTTCGGCGCTCAGCCTTCTTCATAGTCCAACTCTCAAATCCATACATGACTACCGGAAATACCATAGCCTTGACTAAGACGGACATTAGTCGGCAAAGTAATGTCTCTGCTTTTGAATATGCTATCTAGGTTGATCATAACTTTTCCTCCAAGGAGTAAGCCTCTTTTAATTTCATGGCTAGCTGTTAGAGAGATGCAAATCAAAACTACAATAAAGCTGCCATCTCACACCAGTCAGAATGGCCAGAATTAAAGTCTGCAAACAGTAATTCCTTTAGAGGATGGAGAGAAAAGGGAACACTTCTATTTTGTTGTTGGGCATGTAAATTGGTACAGCCATTTTCTGAGAGCAGTATGAAGATTCCTTACAAAGCTAAAAATTCATATCATTTGAATTCATACAAAATATAAAATATAAAACTTCATTCATATCATACATATCATATAATCCTGCAATTTCACTCTGAGGTATATATCCATGGAAAATCATACTTTGAAAAGATACACTCACCACCAATGTTCATTATAGCACTATTTACAAAAGCCAAGACATGAAAGCAGCCTAATTGATCATCAGCTGATTAATGGATAAGAAGACATGATACATGCAATGGAATATTACTCAGCCATAAGATAATTAAATAATGTCATTAACAGCAACATGGATAAACTTAGAAATCATCATACTAATTAAGACAGAGGAAGGCAAATATAATATCACTTATACAGGAAATTTCAAAAGTGATACAAGTGAACTTATTTACAAACAGAAGCAGAATCACAGACTTTGAAAACAAATTTATAGTTACCAAAGGAAAAGGTGGGGGGGGTGTAAATTAGGAGGTTTGCATCTTCCTAACCCAGGGAAATATGTCTGGCATCTCTTCCACTGGCAGGTGGATTCTTTATCACTGAACTACACTTAACATATAGACACTACTATATATAAAATAGATAACCATCAAGGCCCTACTATATAGAACAGGGAATTGTACTCAACACTATATAATAACCTATGGGGAAAAGGATCTGAAAAACAAAAGATTTATGTGTATATACAACTAAATCACTTTCCTTTACACCTGATACTAGCACAATATTGTAAATCAAGTATGCTCTACTATATAACAAAATTTTTAATTAAAAAAAGGTTTGAGCATGAAATCCGTGAGGCCTCTCATTGCATGGCTAGCTAAGTTTGAATGTCTCAATTTGTTTTTAATCATGCTGTTTTTCAGTGTTGAATTGTATGAGCTGTTTGTTGCTGTTGTTTAGTTGCTAAGTCATGTCTGACTTTCTCTTTTATGACCCCATGGATTATAGCCCACCAGGTTTCTCTGTCCTTGGGATTTCCCAGGCAAGAATACTAGAGTGTGTTGCCATTTCTTTCTCCAGGGGATCTTCCCAACTCAGGGATTTAACTCATGTCTGCTGCTTTGGCAGAAGATTCTTTACCACTGAGTCACCAATGAATCCCATGGACTTTTTATATATTATGGATATTAACCCCTAATAGGTCAAATGTCTCATATCTTTTGCAAATATTTTCTCTTATTTAGTAGGTTGTCTTTCACTTTATTTATGGTTTCTTTTTCTGTGCAAAAAAATTTAACTAGATCCTATTTGTTTAGTTTTGCTAGAATTTTAACAATTGAGGATTTAAACATATTAAATAATTCAGAAGGAAAACAAAATATAGATATTCACTGATACCATTTCTGATTTCATTAGTAACTGCATGTTTTTAGATAGACATTGTACCATGAGGGGAAAAATATGTTATGAAGATTTTATATATTACTTATTTATAATGAAACTTTGTTAAATTATCACAATAACAAACAATGAAAATAGCATACCCTAGTGGTTAAAAAACAAAGACTCAAGATAGGTTCTTTTAACTGTGAATCTACCTCTTATGAGAAATATTTAATTAGGTAAAGATATTTGTATCTGAGAGTATTATTTTCTTTATTAGAAAATTACTTTTTCAGAGAAAATATTATATTGCTGATTACCTGTTAAATGTTGTATGATGTGTAATAACAAAAATGTCCAAAGATTAACATATGATATTGGAGTATGATAGAACTACAAGTAGATTTATTTTATTTTTCAAGAGTCATGCATTCTTCAATGCTGACTTGAAAATATGAATTATTCACATTTCTAAAGCTATTTTCCCATTGATAAAAATCAATTGGAAGAATAACATTTCCAACCAGGGTGACAGAAATCTGTAATTCATACCTATAATATTCTATAGGAGAAGAAAACCTGAAATTATTTTTTAAATGACTGTTAAGGATATCACATATGATGGAAGAAATGTTTTTTTGTGTGTGAAAATATTATTTTTAACTTTATTTACTTTATAGATTTTAGAAATTCATCTCTAGGTTTGTCTGTTCAAAGAACAAATTTGTAGAGCACACCTAATAAAAAACAAAAGTAAATAAAACCCAGTCATCTACTGTAAATTATGAAAAGGCCAGGAGAAAATTTGAAGACTCATAGCCATCAGGATTGGAGAAGACAGTGGCAACCCACTCCAGTACTCTTGCCTGGAAAATCCCATGGACAGAAGACCCTCGTAGGCTGCAGTCCCTGGGATCGCTGGGGGTCAGGTACGACTGAGAGACTTCATTTTCAATTTTCACTTTCATGCATTGGAGAAGGAAATGGCAACCAACTCCAGTGTTTTTGCCTGGAGAATCCCAGGGATGGGGCTGCCATCTATGGGGTCGCAGAGTCGGACACGACTGAAGCGACTCAGCAGCAGCAATAGCAGCAGCAGCCATCAGGGTACAGAATCTTAATGGAGTTAACAGGAGCTCAGCTCATTTAGATTTTCAAAGGCCACTTGATAAAAAGCTGACAAAATAAAATTCAAACAGTTTACCTTTTTGAGAAATGAAATTTTCTGTTTACTATTAGGGAACACAATTTTTATGTGAACTGTATATTTTGATAGGCAGTAAGTATTCTTTTGATGGGAAACAATTCACTTTAAAATAACTGAAATAAAGTATGTGCTGCTGTCAGTGGGGTCGCACAGAGTCGGACATGACTGCAGTGGTTTAGTATGCATGCATGCATTGGAGAAGGAAATGACAACCCACTCCAGTATTTTTGTCTGGAGAATCTCAGAGATGGAGGAGCCTGGTGGGCTGCCATCTTTGGGGTTGCACAGAGTCTGACATGACTGAAGTGACTTAGCAGCAGCAGTACTTGCATAGTTTAATTACTTGCCTTGAAGCATCATCAAAAAAAAATTGTGTTTTTTCATGGCACTCTCCTTAGCTGATGTGAAATATTGCAAAATGTCATTACCCCTAAAAATAATAATGTAGCTGTCACATATATCTTATACCTTTCCAACAGTTAACATGTATTAGTTGACCAAAACGTTCATTCAGATTTTTCCATAAAACGTTACAAGAAAACCCAAACAAAATTTTTGTCAACCCGATATACAGTTTTTTATTTCCCTAAGTAGGTTGTGAATTTTCGAAGAACGCAAAAACTGCTTCATATGTTTTCATCTATAACAAACTTCCTCTTCATCTTCATTGTCAGGGATGGCAGCTTTTGCTGCTTAGAAGTGGACTCCTAAATCTCAGTGCTAACCAGTGTGAGGACTGATTTACCAGAGTCCTGTGGTAACTCAGGGCTCTGAACTTCTGTTTATCTTTTCCTTATTTTTGGCTGTACTGGGTCTTCATTGCTGCATTGGCTTTTCTATAGCTGTGGCCAGTTGGGGCTTCTCTCTAGCTAAAGTACACTCTCACTGTTGTGGCTTTTTTTGTGGAACATGGGCTCTAAGGCATGTCGGCTTCAGCAGTTACTGCATGTGGGCTCTGAGGTTGCAACTTCCAGGCTCTGGAGCAGGGTTCGAGAGTTGTGAAGCACAGACTTAGTTGCTTCGCAGCATGTGGGATCTTCCTATACCAGGGATCTAGCGCATGTCTCCTGCACTAGCAGGCAGATTCTTCACCACCAAGCTACCAGGAAAGCCCCAAGACTCTGAACTTGTATTTTTTATAACACCATCTTCATCATGTGCCTTCACAACTCCTTGACAAGGAAAGAGTAATCTAGAGGGGTACACATAGAGTACGTTAAAAGTCAGGCATGGTGGTGTCTTCCATCAATTCTGCCTACATTCCATTGGGTCAAATTCAATCATAGAGCCCCAACCTCAGAGCAAAGGTCAAAAATCTAAAATCTCAAATATTCATAGATTTACATGATGAAAATATACTTCTGTCTTATATCACAGTAGATTTTATGTAGAATAGGAAATCGTTTTCCCCAAACAGTGATTCAGGAACATTGCCATTTCCATTCTGTGGCTGAAGTCATGAACCTCATCAGAGTTCTTTATATTTTACTCATTGGTAGGGGAAAAGAACAAAATTATGCACAAATAAGTTTTATGGGCCAAGCTGGAATAGTTTTAGTCACTTCTGCTCTCAACTTACTGACTGGAACAGATTCACTTGAACTGACGTAAATGTACATGAGATGGAGATATATTTGGACTCTATCTATGAACAAACAAAACCTAGATAGCGAAGAGTCCTGGCAGTTGTTATGCACCCTATTTTTAGGAACAAATCATGGAATAGAGAGCTTAGCTAACAACATATTCAGTATCAAACAGAAAATGACTAAAAAAAAGAATTTTAATCCATGAAATTTATCTTCATCATCTGTGCTTCTATCCACTGTACTATTTTTCATGCTTTCAATCTAATGTAAATATTTGATGCATATTTCCTAAATAAATGACTGCAGAATAGATAAAATTTGCCCAGAATAATCTGTTCTTTATCTTTATTAAATATCTGAATGTAGAACAGGTTTTACCCAGATATTTGACATAAACCCTTTATTTTTGGTATCTACTTGCTGGCACTTTAATACCACTACTAAGGCTTTGCCCACGAATGCTGCAATATTGTATTACTTGGAAAATATTTTGTAGATATTTAGTTTTATGTCAATAGTGTTCCCCCATTCTCCTTTTGATAATTAGCTCTTCAACCTTGGATCTGTGGATTAAGTTTCCTTATCTTCACCTTCTTTTGCTACAGCAGATCACCTTCAAAATACAGATTGACAAAGTTAGAGTTAAAACTTATTTCTCTAATCAGTTGAGGCAGTCCTCACAGAGGACAGAATCACAAAAAATGTTTATGTGATAATTGAGAAGAAAAAGAAAGTAGTGGATTATTAAACACTTCTACATTAACTTTGGAGAAAGACAATCTAGGAATAGGTTCCTCTAATGGAAAAAATCTAAACTGAAAAAAGAAAAGCTAACTTTTACATGGAATAGGAACTAATTTTTAAAACATTGTATTTCCCTGCCTTAACTGCATGGAAATTGCTATACCGTTAATGGTCTGTGAATCTTTAATTACAGATAAATGTTCATGTTAGTATCTGTCCTCAGGGCAAAATGCAAACACATTATATCACAAGAGAAGCAAAGAAATGAATTTATGCTTTAATGAGCTGTGCAGTCTTATTATTCACCTAATATAATACGACACTTTGACTTTGCACTGGAAACAAACTGGGAATATGAGGTCCAATTTGTATTCGGGGAGATTGTTTACTCTGAAAATTTATCCAATGATTAGTTATTTTTCTTTTATATATGAAAACTTCCTTTTATTGTTTTCCCTTTCTATTTTTAATTAGTTTAAAGTAATTATTTGAAAATTCAACATTAATTTTCTCTCTAACCTGGAGGGAAATTATTCATGGGAAAAAAATCATATTAGGTTTGTCATTTCACTGTGACACTGTGTGTTTTGATATCCATATATGAACAAGCAAAATCAGACTTAACAATTGCCCCAAATGCTAATGACCTGTCCATCTAATGAAGTACTTTTCATTATGAAGCATCACCATATTTAATTGAGCATTTAATTCATGGCTTGTTACCCTGCTGGTTGTCTGCTGATTTATATTCAATCCTCACACCAAAGCTAGAAGGTAGTGTTAGTTTAAATCAGTGATCAAAATTTGAAACTTTTAAAAGAGGAAATCAAATATGTCTAGTAGGTAAGCTAGTATAGTTGTTTATACCATTGCTTATGCTCCAAGTGACTGCATGTGGGAGAAGAGGGAAAGGACGAAGGCAGTAAATGAAGGTTATAAACATTCATAGGTAATATGGGAAATTAGATATTATTAAAGGATCACAAATATTAAATTTTTGGCTTCCCTTGTGGCTCAGCTGGTAAAGAATCAGCCTGTAACATGGAAGACCTGGGTTCGATCCCTGGGTTGGGAAGATTCCCTGGAGAAGGGAAAGCTACCCACTCCAGTATTCTGGCCTGGAGAATTCCATGTTCTGTATAATCCATAGGGTCACAAAGAGTTGGACATGACTGAGCACTTTCACTTTCAATATTAAATAACTAACCAGTGATTTATTAATCAAAGTAGAAGGTAAAACGTATATGCCAAAGATATGCCAACAGTTCTACAATGCAGATGATTATTTGTTTTTTTTTTCCTAGTGCAAGGAAAAATGAACATTTTCATCCTCCTAAAATGTATTTGAAAATAGCCAAGGGAACATGAAGCTTCAAACCTAAAAGTGAAGCAACGGGATTTTTGTAGATAGCACTAAGGAAGAAAAATCAGTTCTGAGAAAATAAAAATTAACACCATCTATAAATGTGAATAGAATAAAAATGATTTGAAACATTTGATGTTTTGCATATTATGTAGATATTATAACTCCAGTTTAAAACTAAAGAGTATGAAACTCAAGGAGTATAAATAACTTTATTCATTCAAAATGTATTTCTTGAGTTCTACTGTGCTAGGGACTGCTATGAAGTTAGAAGCATAGTGGTAATACAATTGACCTGTTCTAACCTCAAGGAGGGGGCTTCCCTGGTGGCTCAGAAGTTAAAGTGTCTGCTTCCAATGCGGGAGACCTGGGTTCGATACCTGGGTTGGGAAGATCCCCTGGAGAAGGAAATGGCAACCCACTCCAAGCATTCTTGCCTGGAGAATCCCATGGAGGGAGGAGCCTGGTAGGCTACAGTCCACGGGGTCTCAAAGAGTCGGACACGACTGAGCGAGGGGTCTTAGAACCTCAAGGAGGAACATAATCTCCAAAATGTTTCCGTAATTTAAATTATATTGGTGGCTCAGCAGTAAAGAATCTGGTTGCAATGCAGGAGAACGCCTGCCTATGCAGGAGAGGCGGGTTCTATCCTTGAGCTGGAAGATTCCCTGGTTAAAGAAATGGTAAGCTGACCTATTCTTGCCTGGAAAATGCTATGGACAGAGGAGCCTGGTGGGCTAGAGTCCATTGTGTCACAAGAATCCTACGCGACCTAGTGACTAAGCACAAGTTCAAAAAAGAGAAGTAGAAGATGCTGTGAGAAGTATAAACTAAGATTTATCATTGTTTAGTCACTCAGTCATGTGCAGCTCTTTGCAACCCCATGGACTGGAGCACGCCAGGCTTCCCTGTCCTTCGCCACCTCCCAGGGCTTGCTCAAACTCATGTCGTTGAGTCAGTGATGCCATCCAACCATTTCCTCCTCTGTCATCCCTTCTCCTCCTGTCTTCAATCTTTCCCAGCATCAGGGTCTTTTCTAATGAGTCAGTTCTTGGCATTGGGTGGCCGAAGTATGGGAGCTTCAGCTTCAGCATCAGTCCTTCCAATGAATATTCATATGTGATTTCCTTTAAGATTGACTGCTTTGATCTCCTTGCCATCCAAGGGACTCTCAAGAGTCCTCTCCAACACGACAATTCATAAGCATCAATTCTTTGGCATTCAGCCTTCTTTATGGTCCAACTCTCACAACCATACATGACTACTGGAAAAACCATAGTTTTGACTAGATGGGCCTTTGTTGGCAAAGTAATATCTCTGCTTTTTAATGTGCTGTTTCAGTTTGCCATAGATTTCTTCCAAGGAGCAAGTGTTTTTTTAATTTTAATTTTGTATAGGTGCCAAGAAAAACATCTGTGAAGAACTGCAATTTAAGAGGTCTCTTAAAATGTGTTTATTTATTTAATTACATGCCTGCCTGTGTGTGTGCTAAGTTGCTCCAACTCTTTGCAACTCTATGTACTATGGCCCTGTCAGGCTCCTCTGTCCATGGGATTCTCCAGACAAGAATATTGGAGTCAGTTGCTGGGCCCTCCTTCAGGGGATCTACCTGACCCAGGGATTGAACCAGAGTCTCCTGTGGCTCCTATTTTGCAGGTGGATTCTTTACCATTGAGCCACTGGGGAAGCCCCATTGAATTACATATAAACATAAGAAAAATGAAGAGATGCGAAGAGAGAAAGAGAAAGGCAGAGAAAGAAGGAGACACACAAAGAGAGAAAGAGTTTATGATAATACTACTTCTCCATTTGTTTCTAATCCAGTGAAAACTGGGCAGCATGGCTAATTGAGAATAAGGGCACAATTCATATTATCTTGCTGTTTAAGGCAGAATAGAGAAAATAGCTTAGACTAGGAAAATATAATTACTGTCTCTTCATCCTAGAATTGCCTTAAGCACCCAGTAAAATTTGACGAAAATGATTCATGTGGAAAATTCCCACATTATATTTATGAGAGTACCATATCAACATTCATGCATATGATGAGTGAATTAATCTATAAAATATATTGTACTTTTGAAACATATGAAAAAAGATCTTAAATACTAACATAGTCATAAATATTCTTCATTTTGTATATACTCTACTTTACAAATTAGTGTTTTCCACTTCAACCATCCACATTCACTGCTTTTACTTTGTAATCATCCTAAACTAAAGTTTCTGTTCTAGTGACTTCATTTTTCCTTACATTTTTCAAAAAGATGGTAGTTTCCCTTCCCTTATCTGAATGGTCACCACTGACTGCAAAACAATGACCATCTTAATTTCTTATCCACATCACATTTCCTCTTTCTCTAGTTTTTCATTCCTAAATTTGATAAATTCTTGTCAGCATGTTAATTCCAGAATGCATATTTAAGGACAGGGATATCAGTTTTATTAACATTATTGCAATTATTTCCCTCAATCTTACATGAAATTTTCATGTTCATTATACTCACTTATGCATCTAATCTGTCTATAAACATAGATATTAACATCTAAATATTCCTTGAAACAATGTAGCTTCTCATAGCAAATGAATAGATGAATTTATCTCAGTTTAAACTCATAATTTCATTGATTTATAGAAGTAAACATAAATCACAGGGTATATGCTAACCTGGCTTAGGAAAATACATAATATAAAAATGTTAGAAATAAAAGAGGCCAGAGAATTTTATAATCATCAAACATTAACATGTAGAAGTAAAGATAAAGCTAAACATATAGGAATATGTGTAGCTTTAAAAACATAATGTTTGAATTTAATCTATGCCAGTATGTGCATATTTTATTCATACTAAGTTTATTTTTCATTTTTCCTCTTTTAAAAATAATTTAAAATTATTTGGTTATTTATTCACCCAACAAATATTTGTTAAATGATTACTTGTTTCAAATGTTCTTCCATGCATTGATTCTAATAGAAGGATATATAATATATAAGTAGGTAGGATATATGGAATGTTAGTGGCAAGAGACAATGTGAAATTTCAGCCAGAAGAATATATAGTTGTAGCAAGTGATGTTTTCCAATTATAACTACAACTATCTCACTTATTCTGCATGCCGTTTTACAATATGATGTTATCACCTTGCCTTCGAAAGATGATGCATGTGTAGGCCACATCCTCATGAATCCTGGTGAGTCTGAGACTAGTTTAACCAAAATAATACCATAAAAATGAGATTATGTGGTTTTGCAATCAGAACCACAATAAAGATTTCAGTTTGACCATCAGGACACTAGCTTTTTTAACTCTGTGCTTTATTTATAAGAAGTTTGATTATACCACTATCCCTATGTTATGAGCAAGTTCAGAGCACGTGGGTAATGACCTGCAGGTCTTCTGACTGAAAATCTGATCTGAGGGCCAACTGAAAGATGTGTGTGTGTGTGTGAGAGTGATTAAAGATATTTGCAGATGATTTCATTCCACAAACTTCAAGCTGTGGATAAACCAATCTAAGCTTGCTCTATTCAAATCCCCCACCCTCATGGGAATCTGTGAGCTTAATAAGTGGTGGTTTTATGTCTATATATAGTAATAACTATAAAATGTGATCTTAACATTTTAGACAGGCTGACCACAGAAGAATGGCATTTAAGTTTTTGCCTAAGAGAAAATCTTAGATTACCAAGTGGAATTATCACCTGAATTCATAAAAGATAAAATATTGAAAAATTCTTGAGGACACCAATCATATATAATAGAAGTATAATGTTTACTTTGTCTTTTAATGGTAAATTTTAGAAGTATTATTTTTTTAAATGTACCTTAAAATATTCAAGTAAAAGCAAATTTCCACATGAACAACAACAACAACAAAAAGATGATTAGGAAATAGTCATTTATCTTGTGAGACTTTATGATTTATATTACTGTAACCTATATTGCCTGGAATGCAGGAGATGCAAGAGACATGGGTTTGATCCCTGGGTCAGGAAGATCCCCTGGAGGATGGCCTGGCAATGCACTCCAGCATTCTTGCCTGGAGAATCCCATGGACAGAGGATTCTGGTGGGCTACAGTCCAAAAGGTTGCACAGAGTTGGACACAACTGAAGAAACTTGGCACTCACACATGCAGAATCAATGAATAGAGAAAAAGAGTGAAATTAATTTTTAATCTCCTCACCTGCATTTTTCATGTTCTCTGGTTATAATAATCTATGCTTAATATTTATGTTTAGTTTCTAATTTATTTATTTTTTATTGAGGCATAATTGACATATTATATTGGTGCAAATGTACTTGTGGTTTGGGACTGTGAATTTTAAATCTTCATAACTAGGCTCAAACACATCTTTATTAATCAAAATATGAACCATTGCAGTCAGCACAGTTTTGCCATTGAGAAATAATTTTATCTATTCCTGTAGTGTAAAAATTCCATACCTTGTAATTCAACAAACTCTTGGAGCATTTCTGCCTGCTGCTGGTTGTGGAAGCTTTTCCCTGAAAAAAATTGTTGAGATGCTTGAAGAAGTGGTAGTTAGTTGGCAAGAGATCAGGTATATATGGCAGATGAGGGGAAATGGTTTAGCCCATTTGTTCAACTTTTGAAGAATTGGTTATGTGCTGTGCAGTCAGGTGTTTCTGTGGAGAATCGGGCCCTTTCTAGAAACCTGTGCTGGCCACGGGTGTTGCAGATTTCAGTGCATCTCCTCAATTTGCTGACCATACTTCTCAGATGCAATGGTTTCATTGGGATTCAGAAAGCTGTAGTAGATGAGACAGGCAGCAGACCGCCAAACAGTGACCATGACCTTTTTTGGTGCAAGTTTGGCTTTGGGAAGTGATTTGGAGTTTCTTCTCAGTCAAACCACCAAACTAGTCATCGCCAGTTGTCATATAATATCTACATTTCATTGCGCATCACAATCGGGTTGAGAAATGGTTCATTGTTGTTGCATAGAAGAAGAGGAGATGAAACTTCAAAACGACAATTTTTTTTTTAATTTGTCTCATGGGGCTCCCCAGGTGGTCCAGACAGTAAAGAATCGACCTATAATGCAGACCAGGTTCAATCCTTGAATTGGGAAGATTCCCCTGGAGGAGGAAATGGCAACCCACTCCAATATTCTTATCTGGAGAATCCCATGGACAGAGGAGCCTGGCAGGCTGCAGCCCAGGGTCACAAAGAGTTGGACATGGCTGAGTGACTAACACACACACACACACAAAGTTCACGAAGGACCCATTCGTGCAGCTTTGTCACCTTTATGATTTGCTTCAAATGCTGAATGACTATAGAATAGTCCAGTTGAATTCTTCAGCAAATTCTTACAAAAGGATCAGCTTTGACAATTCTCTCAATTGGTCATTGTCAAATTCTGATGGCCAACTAATATCCTCCTCATTTTTAAGGCTCTGGTCTCCCATGCAAAATTTCTTGACACACCACTGCACTATATCCATTAGCAGTTCCTGGGCCAAATGTGTTTTTGATGTTGGGAGTTGTCTCTTCTACATTACAATCCATTTTGAACTCAAATAAAAACGTGGCTTGAATTTACTTTTTTTGTCTAACATTATTTCCATAGTCTAAAATAAATATAAAATACACAGCAATCAATGCCATTAGCAAAAAAATAAATAAATAAAGGCAAGAAATATGCATTAAAATGATATATAACATAACCACATTTATTTAAGAATGTATTTCAGTATCAAACAGCAAATTTCAACAGTGCAAAACTGCAATTACTTTTGAACCAACCCAATATGTTAGCTTCAGGTATACAAAATTAATGATTCAATTTCATAATATTTTTATGATATATTTTTGATGTCTGTCATAATATAACTTGGGAGTACCTTTTCCAATGCACTAGCATAATTGTATATATTACAATGTTCTTTGAAGGACAAAACGTTATTATCAAAGGTGAATTTTTAATAGTATTTATTATGAATTTATGTAGCTACGCAATATGGACTATATGCATTATAAGGATTCTATTTCATAAAATGCTCTATAAAATAATTGGCCTACATCATTTAATTATCATTGTGTTAAAAAAAGTCAAAGTTCTGTAGCTTAAAATCAACTACTACTTATTATAAATTGAGTTTTCCATGGCTGGGATAATCTAGTTTAGGCCCAGTTTATTTTGGACTTGCTCAGTTATCAGTGGTTGGCTGGATCTGAAATTTACTCAGAGGTCTATTCTCAGCTGAACTTTCTTAGGGCATCTCAGCTGATGCTTCTCTGCTTCAGCTGTCATTCATCCTTTTCTCTGGACGACCAGACATATCATGTTCTTATCATGAGGACATCAGTAGCTCAAGAGCTAGTGAGTCTAATCTTGCTAATGCCTTTCAAGACACTACTAGTGTCAGATCGTATTGATCCCAACAAGTCACAAACCAAGCCCAGGGACAGAGAATTAAAATAACCCACAGTGGAAGAGCACTGAGAACTTACACAGAAAAATCCCTGGATATATGTGGTAAATATTGAGTCATTAATGAAATTTAAGCAAAGTCTGTACATAATGTCAAGTGAGTCTCCCAAATTCTGTCTTTTCTCATTTCCACCTGCTTTTTATTTTCAATATCATATTTTGTTTCTATACATGTTATCAAAAATGTATTTAAATATTCAAGTATAAATGATTCAAACTTCCCTGACAGCTTAGTTGGTAAAGAGCCTGCCTGCAGTGCAGGAGACCCCAGTTTAATTCCTGGTTTGGGAAGATCCGCTGGAGAAGGGATACCCGCTCCAGTATTCCTGGGTTTTCCTTGTGGCTCAGCTGGTAAAGAATCCCCCTACAATTCAGAAGACCTGGGTTGAACCCCTGGTTTGGGAAGATCCCCTGGAGAAGGGGAATGCTACCCACTCCAATATTCTGGCTTGGAGAATTACATGGACTATGAGTTGCAAAGATTCAGACACAACTGAGCAACTTTAAATAAAATAATAAATGATTCACTGACATTTACATTTTCTTTTCCACAGAGTTAATTCCATTTTAATAGTTAAAGGTGTTTATATAAATGTATGAAAGTAAATGTTCAGAAATCAGCTAGTAAGTTATGAAGGGTTTAGGAATTAGCTTTATTCCCCTTGGTTGTGGACAAATTATGTCTTATTTGTAAACAGCCACAAATAATAACTTTAAGTTAATTTTTTGGTCCCACTTATTAAACAAATAATAAAAATAATAGACATTATTTTAATTATCCTAACTGCTTTTGTAACAGTGACAAAATATACACAAAGCGAATGAATATTTTGCCATTATGTACATTCTCAGTTAATAATTTCTAGGTCAAAGTAAATATATTTGTTAAAATATATTTAATCTGGAAAGTTTATGTCACACGACAAATTGACAATAAAAAAAACTCTAAGACTGCCCATCTTTGTTATAATATACTGCATATCAAGTGACTAAAATTTGAATAATTATGTTACTTTTTAATTACCATAATACTATTAATATTTCTAGATGTCAGATTTACATAGTTGAATAATGTATTTTCCATTTTTAGTGGATTACATGTCATTTTAAAGTTTTTTCCCAACAATAACAAAATATGATAGATTTGTGCTAGTTCATACTATTTATTAGATGTCTCTAAGGCACAGTTTAAAGATATACTGTGTGCATTAGATGTATAAATGATTTGTTTACATTACTCTATATAAATGA
>SJYQ01003974.1:177352-187383 GCA_006410935.1 Redunca redunca
ATATATATATATATATATATATATATATATCTTCATTATCCATTGAACAATAGCAAATATAATATATATAATCTAATACATATATATATAATCTAATACACACACACACACATATATATATATATATATAGTATCTTCATATCCATTCATCCTTGACAGACACCACTTGGGTTTTGTCCATATCTTGTATATTGTGAAAAATACAAAAATACAACAGTAAAGTTGGGAGTGTGGATATCTCTTAGAAAACCTGACTCAATTTCCATTGGATATACAACCAGAAGTGTGATAGCTGGGATCATATGGTAGTTCTATTTTTTTTGTTTGTTTGTTTTGAGGAACTTTTATTTTTTGAGGAAATTTTCACACTATTTTTCATACTTGCTGAAACAATTTATGTTCTCACCAATGGTGCACAAGCATTCCCTTTTCTCCACATCTTACCAACACTTATTTGTTCTTTCTTTGATGATAGCCATCTATCAAGTGTGAAGTGATATATCATTGTAGCTTTAATTTCCATTTCCTTGGTAATTAGTAATGTTAAGCATCTTCTCCTATACCTGTTGATTATTTGGATGTCTTCTTTAGGAAAAATGTTTATTCAATTCCTCTGTCCATTTTTTAATCATATCTTTTTCTATTTAGTTATATGAATTCTACTTTTATATCAATCCCTTCCCTGATGCACGATTTGTGAATATTTTCTTCCATTCCTTTGGTTGCTTTTTCATTTTGATGATTGTCTTTTGTTGTATAGAGGCTTTTAAGCTTGATGCAGTCTCTCTTATTTACTTTTGCTTCTCTTTTTTTAAATAAATTTATTTATTTTAATTGGAGGTTAATTATTTTACAATATTGTATTGGTTTTGCCATACATCAGCATGTATCCGCCACAGGTATACACGTGTTCCCCATCCTGAATCCCCCTCCCTCCTCCCTCACCGTATCACCCCTCTGGGTCATCCCAGTGCACCAGCCACAAGCATCCAGTATCATATACTGAACCTGGGCTGGCGACTCGTTTAATATATGCTATTATACTTTTGCTTCTCTTATTTGTGCCTTTGGTGTTATACTAAAAAATTATTGCCAGAAAATAAAAATGTCAAGGAACTTCTACCCTGTGTCCCCCCACCACCACCCCAGGAGTACAGTCACAGGACTTATGTTTAACTCTCTCATATATGCTGAGTTAATTTTTGTGAATGGAGTAATATAGGGGTGAAGTTTTATTTTATTTTTGCATCTGATTATCCACCCTTCATCACATCATTTGTTAAAGAAACTTTTAGCCATTGAGTGTTCTTGACTCTCTTGTAAAATATTAGATGGTTATATAAGCAGGAATTTATCTGTGGACTCTCCATTCTGTTCCATTGATCTACATTACTGTTTTTATGCAAGTATCATACTATTTTTGATTACTATAGCTTTACAATGTAGTTTGAAACCAGGATGTCTGATGTCTCCTACTTTGTTCTTTCTAAGGATTATTTTGTCCTACAGAACCTCCTGGTACATCTCAAATAATCATAATTAAATCTGTAGCCCTAAATGTCTCAGGCAGGATTATGATTGTGTACAAAGTGTCAATTACAATTGATTGCAAATAAATTCACAAAATTTTGAAACAATTGTATTTTCAATAGACTGAGCCACCTGGAATAAAGCAATAATAACTTAAATGTTTTACTTCTGAGTTCCAAACTTCTTTATTCATGAAGCAGAATTCCCAAAGACCATTCTCTTCAGTTTCCTCAAGAAGTAGCTGAGAAGGATGATTGAAAAGAAAAAACTTTCCTTTTCAGTCACCAAAATGTAGACCCCAAATTTGTGAAGAACATTTAACTAGGATGCCACTTACTCTTTAAGCTTTTTTTTTTTCCATTTCTTTCTAAGAAACTATGTACTATCTTCTGATTTTGTTTTTGAATTGTTGCTTTCTAGTATGCTTTGCATGTTTCTGTTTCTTGCCTGACTCTCAAGTTTCTAGGTTCCACAGACATTATTTTACTCACTGTTTAGAATTTTCCTGATGTATTCCAAGCACTTTTTCATTTCAACTACCATATATTAATTCATAAGATTGTGCTCAAAAAATAACTTCCATCTAAACTACTTTCAAGTGTACATATTCACTTGAATGTCTAAAAGGAAATTTAATGTCAGCAGTTACAAAATTGTATTTAATATCCCTTCTTCCCTCTCCACTCTTACACACACACACACATAGACACACAGATGTGTGTGCATGCACACACACACACTCATACCCTGAAACTCATGCAAAAACTGTACACACACAATCATGTATACTAAAACATGAGAATAATTACTATCCCTCTTTATATATTGTTAATTTTATTAAATGGCAAATAATGAGCATTCAACTACACTTTCAGATTAAATTTTTAGCTTGTTTTAACAGTAGACTGCTAATTTTAGTGAAAATTGCAGCAGAACAAATAAAACTTTAGTACCACTGGGTAGAGAAATGCATGTAAGAAAGATTTAACAGAAAAAGAAAATAAATTTCTCCAAGTTTGATCAATAAAAGAGTATATATATTTGAAAAAATATCACATTTATTTTTTAAAATAAAAAAATGCCTAATCATGGTATTAAAATCTAATATTAAAATAAAGATTAGCATGACTAAAATGAGATTTGTGAGCATGGGGAGGGACATATTTATCCATAACTGTATTTCTGGGTGAAAATTGTATGGTAATCTTGCATTTGAGTAATGGACAGGGAATTTATGCTTATGGAATACAAAAAAACAAATATGTTTCTCTTTGAATAAAACATTTATAAAAAGTCTTAGTCTATAAATTATTATGATTTTTAGTAACCACATAATGATTTACTTAACTAACAAAATCTTTATATAGTTGATTAAAACTTTTAGTTTCTCACAGTTATGCCTATTCTTGACACAAGGAGGCGAATGGGATGACAGAGGATGAAGATGGTTGGATGGCATCACCTACTCAATGGACATGAGTTTGAGCAAACTCCAGGAGATAATGAAGGACAGGGAAGCCTGGCATTTTGCGGTCCATGGTGTCTCAAAAAGTCAGGCACAACTTAATCAACTGCACAAAAACAACAATAGCTGAAATAATCTGATTAATTTTTTTAAGTTTATTTTCAAGATAATTTAAAAATTTAGAGTTTTTAGAGTCAGAGATTTTTTTTCTTTCTATCAATAGGAATAGGTATTATTCTATTAAACTCTTCTTTTAGGGACTTCCCTTGTGGTCCTGTGGTTAAGATTCCCTGCTTCTACTGTAGGGGTCACGGGTCTCATCCCTTATCAGGGAACTAAGATCCCACCTGCCATGCAGCCAAAAAAAGAAATTCTTTTATTTTCTAATATAAGTTAAAGAAAAATATTTAAAAAGTGTGTTATATCATTTCAGACTGAACAATAAGCATTCTTACTATGCTCATTCTTTTCAATATAATAGTAAATAGCATAAAGCATAAGCATACCTATTAGGCATCACATGTTTATTATATATATAAAGTATTTCCAAAAAGCTTCTGAATGCTCCTGTTTTTGAAAGTATTTTTATTTGTAGGTGAAATAACTAAGGGACCATTGTAGATTACATATCAAGGCAGATTCTCTGTAAGGACAGAGATTGTGTTGTGAGCCTTGTACCCTATGTCATGGTGGTAGATAAGAAACGTATTTCTCATAATCTTAGAAATAGTCCTGGAGAAGGGAATAGCATCCTGCTCTAGTATTCTTGCCTGGAAAAATCCCATAGACAGAGCAGCCTGGAAGGCTACAGTCTATGGGGTCTCAAAGAGTCAGAAATGACTGACTGACTAACACTTGCACTTTCAGAGATCATAACTGACAAAGCTGTATTCAAAGCTAGGTCCATCTAATTCTAAATAAATGCACAGATGGCTAACTGTAATACCATGTCTTGGACCTATTTTAATTTATTATAAACCTAGATCAGGATTGATTTGGACAGAAACAACTAATAATTGTTTTGGACATTAATAAACAGTGATTGAGGTATTATCAATAGCTCTGCATCATTAGTCCTATAGAAGACAATATACCTAGAGTATTACAAACAGAAAAGATTTCTTAATTGTATCCACTTATTTTAAATTTGTAATTGATTTTTCCCTGTATTTGAGGAATTTAAAGAATAAAACTGCATCATTTTCATTAATCTATAATTTGCAAGGTTTGGACACTACATAAGTACAGTGCCATTCACAGAGAATTTTATCGGAGAAATTAGGTTCAAAGCTTAACAAAGAATGGCATCTGTCACTCATAACAGGGTTAAATATTTTTTCTTTCCAAAAAAAGGGCTCCTTGGAGTCCTTCATTCAATTTAAGGTATTTAATCAAATAAGAAAATGTATGGTGTTAATCAAATGGGAAAATTATAAGAAAGTTTTCCCACTGAGGATGTACCCATGGTCATATTGACAGAGTTAATGAGATTTGGATACTTGGGTATAAAACCTCTTATTAAGGGGGAAAAATGTGTCACACCTCTAAAGGATTTTGTTATATATTTGACAAAACCAGTGGCTGTCATAAATAAAAAAAACTAATGGCCTATTTTACATTATTATTTGTTTTGAATAGTTTGTAATTTAGCACATGCACATGTGCATGCAGACATACACACACATACACACACGCACGCACACACACATCCCTCCACAGGGAACATTTTCATATTACGAGTGGTATTACTGAGATCTAAATTGTAATGACAAGCATTATGTAAGCCACACAGACAATTAAGTAAATTACTCAAGGTCACAATTATCTAGGTCTAGAAATTAGGTTTCTTTGCTTTGTTTATACAATATTTGTTGTTTGTATTAGATAAGTGGTATATAGTTGGACTTTACATTTTTATTCAGTTATTTTCCTTTTTGGGTNCACTTCCAGAAAACCTGTGCTGCTTGCCTAATCTGCTCCAGTTATTTCCCAAGATACCAGTTATTGTTTTTGTTAGTACTGTTTACATAACTGCATAGGTTTTGTCCAGTCTAATTTTCCCCATAAGCCCTGTGGTTGTTAGTGGTGATTTTACAGACTACGAGGTTTCAGTTACATGTGCATTGTATTCAAGCAGAAGATAGTGCCAGAACACTTGTTCCAGAAAGCCAAAACGCTTTCAAAAATAGAAATATCTAAATGTTTAAAAGAGCTAATGTTAATAAGAAGTCTATTGACTAGGCTGTGATAATGGATGACAAAATAGAATAAAATTTAGAATTGGAATATATTGATATGGTAAAACCCCATTATCCCATAAGTATGTTTAAATAGAAAAAAATTAAGTTAATGAAAATGTATGCAAAAATGAAACAAGTAACACTGTTCTTAGTATTAGATATATTTATAAACATGTTTTTAATTTTTAAAATAACTATGTGAAGATATTGATTTATATTATATATATATCTGAGTATTCTATGATATTAAGCATTTGTCTATATAAAAACTATAATTTACTAATTTTTCCCACTCAAAGAGAGAGGGGAAAATAGAGGGAACTGTGATTAAACCAAACTAATTTGGTAAAGGTAAGATGTACACTAGAAACAGAAAGGCTTATAAACTCCCATTTTCTACAGACTGATCATGTAGAAAGCAGACCCCAAATCTGATGAAAAATAGTAGCTTGATCTATTGCTTAGAGGAAACAGACTGGGCATGCCAAATCTGTGGATTCCTAGGATATATAAACTCTGGATCACCCTCTAATATACAGTATGTGATACTACTTGATACTACTTTCTAAATATTTGAAGAACGTGGGAAAGAGAGAAAAATAAACTCAGTAGACATTGGTATACAAGAAAAAGCTTCAGGTTGCAAGGAACACACAAGCCTGGAGTGTTATTTTGCCAGAGCAAATTAATGTCATGTTTAATAGTGGCCAAGAACAATATTTAAATAAAGATTATTGAAAAACCTTAGAAGATACAATCAGGCTGCCTCATATTTAAGTTGTAAGTCAGTTGTTGACAAGCTACAACCCATAATCTCAGCAGAGATAGTATGCTATTTTATTTCTAGTTCTGAGATGATGATTCTGTCCATAAAAACTATGGGGGAAAAGTATGAAGAAAATGAATAAATTACATAATGCAATTCCTTTAAATAGTATAGGAGTAGAAATAAACATTTATACTCATTTAATGGTTTCTGTATTTGTATAGTATTGAAACACTTAATCCCTTATGATAATACAGTGGAAGTGAGAAATAGATTTAAGGGACTAGATCTGATAGATAGAGTGCCTGATGAACTATGGACGGAGGTTTATGATGTTGTACAGGAGACAGGGATCAAGACCATCCCCATGGAAAAGAAATGCAAAAAAGTAAAATGGCTGTCTGGGGAGGCCTTACAAATAGCTGTGAAAAGAAGAGAAGTGAAAAGCAAAGGAAAAAAGGAAAGATATAAGCATCTGAATGCAGAGTTCCAAAGAATAGCAAGAGGAGATAAGAAAGCCTTCCTTAGCAATCAATGCAAAGAAATAGAGGAAAACAACAGAATGGGAAAGACTAGAGATCTCTTCAAGGAAATTAGAGATACCAAAGGAACATTTCATGCAAAGATGGGCTCTCTAAAGGACAAAAATGGTATAGACCTAACAGAAGCAGAAGATATTAAGAAGAGGTGGCAAGAATACACAGAAGAACTGTACAAAAAAGATCTTCACAAACAAGATAATCACGATGGTGTGATCACTCACCTAGAGCCAGACATCCTGGAAAATGAAGTCAAGTGGGCCTTAGAAAGCAAAAGCATCACTACCGAGCAAAGCTAGTGGAGGTGATGGAATTCCAGTTGAGCTATTTCAAATCCTGAAAGGTGATGCTGTGAAAGTGCTGCACTCTATATGCCAGCAAATTTGGAAAACTCAGCAGTAGCCACAGGACTGGAAAAGGTCCATTTTTATTCCAATCCAAAGAAAGGCAATGCCAAAGAATGCTCAAACTACTGCACAGTTGCACTCATCTCACACGCCAGTTAAGTAATGCTCAAAATTCTCCAAGCCAGGCTTCAGCAATATGTGAAGGGTGAACTTCCAGATGTTCCAGCTGGTTTTAGAAAAGGCAGAGGAACCAGAGATCAAATTGCCAACACCCGCTGGATCATGGAAAAAGCAAGAGAGTTCCAAAAAAACATCTACTTCTGCTTTATTGACTATGCCAAAGCATTTGACTGTGTGGATCACAATAAACTGTGGAAAATTCTGAAAGAGATAGGAATATCAGACCACCTGACCTGCCTCTTGAGAAACCTATATGCAGGTCAGGAAGCAACAGTTAGACCTGGACATGGAACAACAGACTGGTTCCAAATAGGAAAAGGAGTATGTCAAGGCTGTATATTGTCACCCTGTTTATTTAACTTATATGGAGAGTACATTATGAGAAACGCTGGACTGGAAGAAGCACAAGCTGGAATCAAGATTGCCGGGAGAAATGTCAATAACTTCAGATATGCAAATGACACTACCCTTATGGCAGAAAGTGAAGAGGAACTAAAAAGCCTCTTGTTGAAAGTGAAAGAGGAGGCTGAAAAAGTTGGCTTAAAGTCCAACATTCAGAATGGCATCTGGTCCCATCACTTCATGGCAAATAGATGGGAAAACAGTGGAAACAGTGTCAGACTTTATATTTTGGGGTCTAAAATCACTGCAGATGGTGATTGCAGCCATGAAATTAAAAGACGCTTACTCCTTTTTAGGAAAGTTATGACCAACCTAGACAGCATATTAAAAAGCAGAGACATTACTTTGCCAACAAAGGTCCGTCTCGTCAAGGCTATGGTTTTTCCAGTGGTCATGTATGGATGTGAGAGTTGGACTGTGAAGAAAGCTGAGTGCCAAAGAATTGATGCGTTTGAACTGTGGTGTTTAAGAAGACTCTTGAGAGTCCCTTGGACTGCAAGGAGATCCAACCAGTCCATCCTAAAGGAGATCAATCCTGGGTGTTTATTGGTAGGACTGATGTTGAAGCTAAAACTCCAATAGTTTGGGCACCTGATGCCAAGAGCTGACTCACTGGAAAGACCCCAATGCTGGGAAAGATTGAGGGCAGGAGGAGAAGGGGACAATAGAGGATAAGATGGTTGGATGGCATCACCAACCCAATGGACATGGGTGTGTGAACTCTGGGAGTTGGTAATGGACAGGGAGGCTTGGCATGCTGCAATTCATAGAGTCACAAAGAGTCATACAAGACTGAGTGACTGAAATGATCTGAACTGAAGCACTTAAAAATAGTTTGCAAAATTATTAAATGAAATAGTAAAATTAGAATAAGGAAGTGTGAAGTTACTTATCTAGATAACTATTATTGTAAACATAAAAAAAGTTTTATCATATGTGTTTTTAAAGATTTTTAAAATAAATTTAATTACAATTAATAAGTTAAGCATTTAATGCCACTAAAGAAGTCAGTTACTGTGTACCCTGGTGGCTCAGAGGTTAAAGCATCTGCCTGCAATGCGTGAGAGCTGGGTTTGATCCCTGGTTTGGGAAGATCCCCTGGAGAAGGAAATGGCAACCCACATCCAGTATTCTTGCCTAGAAAATCCCATGGACAGAGGAGCCTGGAGGGCTATACTCCACGGGGTAGCTAAGATTCATACACAACTGAGAGACTTTACTAAAGAAGTTAGTAACTATCTTTCTACAACAAAATCCTCTTGGATAGGGTTATTATTTGATAGTACTTACCACAATTTTCAGTTGTTTTTATCTGTTTATATTATTGCTCTTTCCTTTCTTTCTAGTGTTACCTTTTTTCCTGTTGGGTATTTCTGACCTACAGTAGACACATCAATAAATATGTTTCAAGTTAAAGAAAGAAAGGAATTAAAGGAGAGAAATCAATAAATTGTTGAACTTAACCCCACACTTTCTTAGCACTGGATAAAATTACTTTAAAAATCTCAGTAAAACAAATTTAAAAAGAAGCAAAGACATAGATAAGCCAGAATTTACAATGTAGAAATAGATATATGCATGTATGGGCACATGATTCATGAAGAATTTTCCATTTCACGTAATTAAACAGTTCTGAAATAGTTGTTTGTCTATGCTGAAAGAGGAAGCTTTTTTCTGACCCCACACCACCATAAATGTGTCTCAAATGGATTAAAAAGCTACACTCAAAAAAATAAAAGAAAGAAAGAAAAACCTTCAAAAAACTGTCAGAGGAGTTTGTAATTTCCTCTGTTCTATCTCATTGCAACAAAAATGTGAAGCGACGGAGGCACCAATGTTTCACTTCTGACAGACCAGTGTTACAACACCCTGTTACAGCTCAGTTTTATTTAGTATGTAAAGGAAAATACAACCTGGAGGCATGAGGGCATGCCAACCCAAAAGACACAAAGAGAAGAGAGACCTCTGGCCCAATTTTGGCTCCTCTTTTTATGTGTTTTTTCTGCCCCCCCTTGGCCTGCCTTTTGTAAATTGGGCTAGCCAGGAGTGCTATTTGTTTTACCTGAGGTCCTCACTCTGGTCCTCAGACCTTCCTTTGTTTAATTTCATGGGTTTTTCCCTTCCTTGTCTTTTAGCCACCACCAATCTGGACTCCTTTTTCCTATTCTAACCACCTAACAAAACCATAAAGCATGTGAAAGTGGAGTGTATTTACAGTGACTTATTTTTAAAAATAATTTTTAATCAGTACAAAGATCCAAATGTTAAGACAAAAATTGACTGATTTACTATATGAATTTGTCTGTGTATGGTCTATGTATATTTGAAGACCCCATAGAAGATGTACAAATGCAAGATTGAGAGAAAATATCTCTTATAATAAGAAATTTGTGTTCCTAAACAGAGTTTCTACAAACTTATAAAAATGTGTGAGAATGAGTTGTAAGCAAATAATGACAGAAAATAAAGACAAACTGACCAGAAATATTGTGAATGACATGAATGATTAAACATATTAAATTTAATATATTGTTATAATATGTATGTATGAGTTTACAAAAG
>SJYQ01003974.1:203876-218637 GCA_006410935.1 Redunca redunca
CCAAAAAAAAAAAAAAAAAACCAAAACAGCTAATTGAGGCTACTGAAATTTGAGCAAATTTGGACATAGTCTGTGATCAGATATTTCATGGAAGAGACTCACCTGGACAATGCGCTGATGCACAATTGCAAAGAACATTTCCATAACTCAATGTGATATGTCACTTTAAATTCTGATTATTGAAGCAATAATTTAATGCACTGGTAATGGTACTGAGACTCATAAATTATTTTTGATGGCAATTTGAAGATGTCATTCAAAAACAGAATGAGCATCCTAAGCAACATAGCAGGGAAAAAGTGTTTCCACAATCTATCCCAAATCTTTACAGCATAAATAATAGAATCTTGAAACTGTCACTTTCAAATATATTAAAACTTCCATCAGGACTTTTAATGTGTTGAAGGTCATGCCTCACCAGATAGCATAACATTATTTTTTTTTTACTAAATAAAATATAATATGCACACATATTTATACAAACACATGTTGTTGTTGTTCATCACCAAGTTGTGTCTGACTCTTTTCAACCCCATAGATTGCAGCACACCAGGCTCCCCTGTCTTGCACTATCTCCCAGAGTTTGCTCAAATTCATGTACATTGAATTGGTGATACTATCTAACAATCTAATCTTCTGCCACACACTTATTTTACTTTCAGTCTTTTCCAGTATCAGAGCCTTTTCCAATGAGTCAGCTCTTTGCATCAGGTGTCTAAAACATTGCAGCTTCAGTATCAATCCTTCTAATGAATATTCAGGGTTGATATCCTTTAGGATTGACTGGTTTAATCTTTTAGCAGTCCAAGGGACTCTCTAGAGTCTTCTCCAGTGTCACAATTTGAAAGCATCAATTCTTCAATGCTCAGACTTCTTCATGGTCTCTCACATCCCTACATGACTACTGGAAAACCATAGCTTTGACTAGATGGACCTTTGTCAGCAAAGTGATGTCTCTGGTTTTTAATACTCTGTGTAGGCTTTTCATAGCTTTCCTTCCAAGGAGCAAGTTGCTTTTAATTTCTAGGCTGCAGTCAACATTCACAGTGATTTTGTAGCCCAGGAAAACAAAATCTGGCTCTGTTTCCACTTTTTCCTTGCCTATTTGCCATGAGGTGATGGACCAGAAGCCAGGATTTTAGTTTTCTGAATACTGAGTTTTAAGCCCACTTTTTCACTCTCCTCTTTCACTCTCATGAAAAGGCTCTTTAGCTCCACTTCAATTTCCGCCATTAGAGTGGTATCATCTGCATATATGAGGTTGTTTATATTTCTCCCAGCTTTCTTGATTCCAGCTTGTGATTCATTCAGTCTGGAATTTTGCATGATGTATTCTGCATATAAGTTAAATAAACAAGATGACAGTATACAGCCTTGTCATACTCCTTTCCCAATTTTGAGCCCGTTCATTGTTCCATATATGGTTCTAACTGTTGCTTCTTAACCTGTATACAGGTTCCTCAGGAAGCAAGTAAGGTGGTCTGGAACTCCCATCTCTTTAAGAATTTTCCACAGTTTTTTGTTATCTGCACAGTCAAAGGCTTTAGTGTAGTCAATAAATCAGAAGTATATGTTTTTCTGGAATCCTCTTGCTTTCTCTATGATCCAGGGAATGTTGGCAGTTAATCTCTGTCCCTCTGCCTTTTCTAAATCCAGTTTGTACATCCTATAGTTCTTTGCTCACATACTGCTGAAGCCTAACTTGAAAGACTTTGTGCCTAACCTTTTTAACATATGAAATGAGTGCAATGGTACAGTAGTTTGAATATTCTTTAGCATTGTCCTTCTTTGGGGTTGAAAGTAAAACTGACATTTTCAGATCCTGTGGTCATTGCTGAGTTTTCCAAATTTGCACATTCACACCGGGTGGTACATAGACACTAGGGGATACACACAAACACTCACACACCAAGGGATACACACACACATACACACACCACAGGATACACACACACACACCAGGGTATGTACACAATATCAATATGTCAATAACAGCACTATTGTTAACTTAAAAAAAGCTCGAGTGGGAAGCAAATATTTTTTAAAAATATATTTTACATACTAACTTGATAAATATATTGTGGTCTATTCATACAGTGAAAAATTACAGGATTGGAAAAATAGATACATTAAAGAAATAGGAATGAAGGCATCAATGCAGATGGCTCATAAATAAAATTTATCTTAATAAGAATAGGACAGATTATATTTATAAGATTTTCCAGGTGGCACTAGTAGTAAAGAACCTGCCAAGCAGGAGATGCAAGAGACATAGCTTCCTTTCCTGGGTTGGGAAAATCCCCTGGAAAAAGAAATGGCAGCCCACTCCAGTATTCTTGCCTGGAGATTTCCATGGACAAAGGAGCCTGGCAGGCTACACTCCATGAGATCACAAAGACTCAGACACAACTGAAGTGATAGATTATGGAAAACAGAGAAAATATCAATCTATTATTTATAAAGTCACGGTTAATTGATTTTTTTTTAAATTCAGAATTATGGAATCCACAATAGTTTTATGTGTAATAAAAATATCTAACAACTAAGCAAATAGCAGAATCTTAATAGATAGGAAGATAGAGAGGAAGGGCAGGAATATTTATTAAATCATTTCATAATTCCATAAGAAATGTATAATAATTATAGGAATATCCCAGTGCTTTCAATTCAGTCGCTCAGTCATGTCTGACTCTTTGCAACCCCACGGACTGCAACACAGCAGGCCTCTAGGTCTATTGCCAACTCCTGGAGTTTACTCAAAATCGTGTCCGTTGAGCCAGGGATGCCATGAAAAAAATCTCATCCTCTCTCTACCCATTCTGTTCCCGCCTCCAGTCTTTCCCAGCATCAGAGGCTTTTCAAATGAGTCAGCTCTTCGCATCATGTGGCCAAAGTATTGGAGTTTCAACTTTAGCATCAGTCCTTCCAATAAATATTCAGGACTGATTTCCTTTAGGATGGACTGGTTGGATCTCCTTGCTATCCAAGGGATTCTCAAGAGTCTTCTCCAGTACCACAGTTCAAAAGCACATAAAGTGCTCAACTTTCTTTATATTCCAACTCTCACATCTATATATGGCTACTGGAAAAACCATAGCCTTGACAAGATGGACCTTTATTGGCAAAGTAATGTCTCTGCTTTTTAATATGCTATCTAGGTTGGTCATAACTTTTCTTCCAAGGAACAAGTGTCTCTTAATTTCATAGCTTCAGTGATTTTGGAGCCCAAGAAAATAAAGTCTGCCACTGTTTCCATTGTTTCCTCATCTATTTGCCATGAAGTGATGGGACCAGATGCCATGATCTTCGTTTTCTGAATGTTGAGATTTAAGCCAACTTTTTCACTCTCCACTTTCACTTTCATCAAGAGGCTCTTTAGTTCTTCACTATCTGCCATAAGGGTGGTGTCATCTGCATATCTAAGGTTATTGATATTTCTCCCAGCAATCTTGATTCCAGCTTTTGCTTCATCCAACTCAGCATTTCTCATGATGTACTGTGCATAGAAGTTAAATAAGCAGGGTGACAATATATAGCCTTGACTTACTCCTTTCTTGATTTGGAGCCAGTCTATTGTTCCATGTCCAGTTCTGACTGTTGCCTCCTGACCTGCATACAGATTTATCAAAGGCAGGTCATGTGGTCTGGTATTCCCATCTCTTCAGGAATTTTCCACACTTTACTGTGGTCCACACAATCAAAGCTTTGGCATAGTTAGTAAAGTATAATTAGATGTATTTCTGGAACTCTCTTACTTTTTTAATGATCCAGCTGATGTTGGGAATTTGATCTCTGGTTCCTCTGACTTTTCTAAATCCAGCTTGAACATCTGGAAGTTCATGGTTCACATATTGTTGAAGCCTGGCTTGGAGAATTTTGAGCATTACTTTACTAGCGTGTGAGATAAGTGCAACTGTGCGGTAGTGTGAACAGTCTTTGGCATTGCCTTTCTTTGGGATTGAAATAAAAACTGACATTTTACAATCTTGTGGCCACTGAGGGTTTTCCAAATTTGTTGATGTATTGAGTGCAGCACTTTCATAGCATGATCTTTTAGAATTTGAAATAGCTCAACTGGAATTCCATCACCTCCACTAGCTTCATTTATAGCAATGCTTTCTAAGGCCCACTTGACTTCACATTCCAGGATGACTGACTCCAGGTGAGTAATCACACCATCATGATTATCTGGGTCATGAAGATCTTTTTTGTACTGTTCTTCTCTGTATTCTTGCCATGTCTTCTAAATATCTTCTGCTTCTGTTAGGTCCATACCATGTCTGTCCTTTATTGTGCCCATCTTTTATGAAATATTCCCTTGGTATCTCTATTTTTCTTTAAGAGATCTCTGTTCTTTCCCATTCTATTGTTTTCCACTATTTCTTTACATTGATTGCTGAGGAAGGCTTGTTTAAATCTCTTTGCTCTTCTTTGGAACTCTGCATTCCAATGGGTATATTTTTCCGTTTATCCTTTGCCTTTTGCTTCTCTTTTGTTCACAGCTACTTGTAAGGCCTCCTCAAACAACCATTTTGCCTTTTTTCATTTCTTTTTCTCAGGGATGATCTTGATCCCTGCTTCCTGTACAATGTCACATACCTCCATCCATAGATCTTCAGGCACTCTATCTATCAGATATAATCCCTTGAATCTATTTCCCACTTCCAGGATTGTAAGGGATTTGATTTAGGTCATACCTGAATGGTGGTCTTATGGTTTTCCTTAATTTCTTCAATTTCAGTCTGAATTTGGCAATATGAATTCATGATCTGAGCCACAGTCAGCTTCCAGTCTTGTTTTTGCTGACTATATAGAGCTTCTCCATCATTGGCTGCAAAGAATATAATCAATCTGAATTCAAAGTTAGCCATCTGGTGATGTCCATGTGTAGAGCCATCTCTTGTGTTTTTGGAAAAGGGTGTTTGCTATGACCAGTGCATTCTCTTGGCAAAACTCTGTTAGCTTTTGCCCTGCTTCATTCTGTACTCCAAGGCCAAATTTGCCTGTTATTCCAGGTATTTCTTGACTACCTACTTTTGCATGCCAGTACCTTATAATGAAAAGGACATCTTTTTTGGGTGTTAGTTCTAAAAGGTCTTGTATGTCTTCATAGAACCGTTCAACTTCAGATTCTTCAGCTTTACTGGTTGGGGCACAGACTTGGTTTACTGTGATATTGAATGGTTTGAACTGGATACTGAGCTGGAGAAGGGAATGGCAAACCACTTCAGTATTCTTGCCTTGAGAACCCTATGAACAGTATGAAAAGAAACATCCCACTCACACATAAACAGTTAACTAACTTTAAATTTTAAGTTTAACTGTGGTTCATGTATAATAAAAAATAATTGTGTGATCCATGAACAGGTGCATTAACTTCCTATCATATTAGGATTATCATATTTTAGTGGTGATTAAAAAGATGAATATTTTGAATAGTTTATTTTAATTTCATATACCAAATTTAAAAATAAATCATGGTCTACTTTTATTCCCATATCTCAAGTACAAACACTACACTTTAAAACATTTTGATGATATTTGAATATAATAATTAGATAAATAGCAAGTAGAAAGCTTTCAATTATATAANCTGTAACCAGTACACCAAAGATTATGAAAGAGGAATATGTTACTTCTGAACAAACAAGTCTATCATTAGGTTTTAAATGAAAAAGAAAAAAGTGTGGTGAAAACAACTTTCAAAAACTTTATATTTGAATACAAATACATGGTGCTTCCTAATCTCTCTCACTATCATCTGACCAATTTTTATTTTTCACATAATGTTTAAGTCATGTAAGAAAAACAGAGTGGAGCTTATAGGTAAGAGATAGAAATGAAGTGAGTAGCTGGCAACTCAAGATTTGATAGTCATTACTGAATATCCAAGTCCATAGTATTGAAACAATTTACAACTGACAGACCTAGATGTTTCCATAATGGTGAGGGGAAAATACTAATGACCAGTAGGATGCAATGTAGTTACCGGAAACTTTTACAAGATATTTTGCCTTTGGAATGTCAGAGCAATTAGAAAGATGAGTACATTAAAAGATGTATTCCAAATTTTTAATGGGCCAAATCTTTATTTTTTGTCAGATTAGTGTTAACATATCTATCTTACCAAATTTTGTTCTACAACTGAAAACTCAGTACACACATAGTGGGTGTCTGTCAAACAAGCTATGAGAAAATGTGCAAAGCAGAAAAAAGAAAACAAGGCTGACACAGATAATACATTAATATTCTTCTAACTGAAATTTGAGAATGATATATTTTGTACTAAACATTACAAATGTTTTGTACACAACATTACATGAAGTGTTTATTGCAAACCAGTGGACAAATAAGAAACTGTTGAATATAGAGTATTATTCTGTCATTAATGAGGTTATCTGTAAATGAAGACATTGTAGACTTCAAAGAAGAGAGGGAAATGTACAGAAATTTCTGACTCAGAAGTCACATATAATTATTACATTGTGTGTGTGTGTGTGTGTGTTAGTCACTCAGTCACATCTGACTCTTTGTAACCCCATGGACTGTAGCCCACCAGGTTCCTCTGTCCATGGAACTCTCCAGGCAAGAATACTGGAGTGGGTTTCCATTTCCTCCTCTAGGGGATCTTCCTGACCCAGGAAGTGAACCTGGGTCTCCCACATAGCAGGCATATTCTTTACAGTCTGAACTACCTGGGAAGCCCATTACATAGTGGCATGATGCCAAAACATTAATTGTTCATTGGATGTTTAGCTCCTGGAGACCTATGGCTATGGCTTGTCACTATTTAAACCCCTACTGATTTTTATGATACCTGAGTGATAATAAACACTATCCAAAAAGCCAACTGATTTACTAATTCAAAGTTGATCTTGCAAAGTAAAATATTACCATTTTTAAAGCAATGTGAAAAATTTTGTTTAGAAATTTTAAGTTATGGAGCTTCCCCGGTGACTCAGCAGTAAAACAATCCACCTGCCAATATAGGAGACACGGGTTTTATCCTTGGGTGGAGTAGATCCCCTGGGGAAGGAAATGGTTAACCCACTCCAGTATTCTTGACTGGGAAATCCCATGGACAGTGGAGCCTGGCGGGCTTTAGTCCATGGTGTCTCAAAAGTATCAAACATGACTCAGTGACTAGGCATCATCAACAGCAACAACAATTTTAAATTTTAGGAGTCAGTAATTATATTATGCAGGATACAGGATGCTTGGGGCTGGTGCATGGGGATGACCCAGAAAGATGTTATGGGGAGGGAGGTGGGAGAGGGGTTCATGTTTGGGAACGCATGTACACCTGTGGTGGATTCATGTCAATATATGGCAAAACCAATACAGTCTTGTAAAGTAAAATAAAGTAAAAACAAAAATTAAAAAAAAATAAAAGTCATTATTAGGAAACATACTTTAAGAATTTGTTAGGGCCAGGGCATTTTTGATTGCAGGAAACAGCTGAAAATTTTTAGAAACATTAAAAAGTTTTAGCAAAAAAAAAAAAAAAGTTTTAGCAATCTCAATACTGTCGAAAATATTCCTCTTCAGCTGTAGAAGGACCTCACAAATTTTTCACACTTTTTTTTTCCTTAAAAACAAATAAATTCCCTCCTGGAAGCAGTGTCTCACTCCTCACCTTACTTAAATCAGATGCCAATTTAATTGTGACTTTTGAGGCTGAAAGAGAATACTGTAGTTATTATGTTGATTGGCAATCTGATTAACTTCATTCTATCACTGCATGAGGTACTTTCCTAAATAATTAAATTTTGCTTTTTCTCCATAATGTAAAGTATTATGCTGAATCAATCTTTGTGACATGAGAACTCAAATTCTCATAGCTCACACTTCCTTTTACTTGCTTTTTTGGGAGACTTAGGTGTGTATACAAGTGAAAATGTTTTGAATGCCTATACATCAAAAATCATTTAATTGTGCTTTGAACTAGCTGTAAACTCTCCCAAGCTCCTTATTTATTTATTTATTTGCATAAAGTCCATCTAACTCTTGTCAAGTTCACTTAACCTTTTAAAACTTTAATCTGTACTTCAATTATTACAACTTGACTGATATTTTTATTATCAGTGATTTTCTGGTAACATAGTTAATTAAACTACACATCACATGTCTTTTAGCATGTTTTAGATAAATGTTACATTTCTCCTACATTATACTCACACTTTTCCATGTCCTACATAAAAAGTGGTAGCTAATCTGCTAGTGGAAGTGAGAGCTAAAAGACACCAACAACACTGCTGGAAATATATATTTCTGAGTTTCAATAAAGTGAAGGATGTCTCTTGATAAAAATATTTTCAGCTATCCCTGTATTAAACAATCTAGCGGTCAATCAATCAGAAGATGACACTGTGTCACAGAAATGTCATCTGGGAAACTGTGATATATAACCTTATATCTATTTTAAACATGCATCTTTTTAAATGTCAATATCATTCCATTATCTCTTAGAAAAACATACAGAAAAGCAAACAAAAAATAAGTGTGATTTATTTTTGAACAACAAAGAAAAAATAAATGTTCAAGTGATGAGTACTAGCTTCAAACCATAAATGATATATATAGTAGTCTTATTGAATTAAAATATTTCCTCTAGCAAGATTTTGACCCATAATAACGGTTAGTGCAGATTTTGACTCTTAGGAAACATTGAGATGACTCAGTGAATTAAAAAGAAAACTAATTTTTCCATATATATGTATACATATGAATATATGTTATATATATGCCTACAGCATTACACCCATGCATTCAAAGATATAGCATATATATTTTCATATGTTTATGTTCATACATATTAATTTTCATAATGATAAATTCAAACCTGTTATGTCAGAAAGTGACTGATATTTGATGTAACTCTTTAAAATCATTATTAAGGTAGGATGAAATATTTATGAATAAGATCAGAAGAAGACTGAAGTATTTTCTTAAATTATATGACAGTATATCTGATATTTAGGAATAAAAATAAACCCAGTATCAATCTGTGCACTGACATGATGCATACATAATGGAACCTCACAGAACAATTTATGTTATGATGAACTGACAGATATCAATACTACTCTCCAGTAACTTTACAGATTAAATAAGTATCAGATATCTGTCTCATAATGTTATGAAAGAAACAAGAACATGCTTATAATTATAAATTACAATAATAAATAATTACAATTACAATAATAAATCTTATTTAATCATTTACACTGTTAAAATTGTAGTAGTTTTGAAAATTGCCTACATCAGTATCAACAAAGTTGATTTATAGTGTAATCTACAATGGTAAGTAAATGTCATCTGGGAATGTCATTTTTCCAGGTAACAGTATTTAGCAGTTCATGCATTTGTAGACTAGACCCCTCAACAGTCCTATGTGACAGTGAACTGAGACTAGAGTCTCCTTTGACCAAGATTAGAGATCTGCTTGTTTAATGCTTTCCTTATGAAGCTTCAGAGAGCACAATCACTGAGTTATATCTAAACAAAGTGTGACTGTAAAGATTAAGGCATTCATAGAATTAATGAATTAATAAAAAATATGTGATCTAGTTTATAACCTAGTAAAAAATTTTTTGGTTCTTCTTATATTTTTATTTGTTGTATTTTTAATTGGAAGATAACTAATTTACAATTTTGTATTGATTTCTGCCACACAAAAATGTGAATCAGCCATAGTATACAAATATCCTCTCCTTCTTGAACCTCCCTCCCACTGCCCCAGCTCACCCCTCTAGGTCATCACAGAGAACCAGGCTGAGCTTCCTGTTTTTTACAGCAACTTCCCACTAGCTATTTTGCACACAGTAGTGCATGTATGTCAATGCTACTCTCTTAAAATAGTTTTTCTTCTTTGGACTTATTGTTGTATTGCTTATCCTGTTCACAGCCCAAACTGTCTCACTGTTTATTCTGTCTGCACTGTTCGCTGTACCCAGGGTAGGCAAGGCATGAGCTAAGGGGCTGGAAGGATACTCAAGGAGTTGCAGGAACTGCAGGCACATTTATTCTCTCCTGGCTGGTGTGGCAGCCATAACACAGCCTCTTTCCTGGCTGATGCAGCAGCAGTATCAGTAGCCATACAGAGTCATAACATAATGTCATATAGCATAACCATGATGTTGCTCCAATGTAGCCCCAATACAGAAGCAGCCAGGGCTTTCATGGTGAGGCTCATACGGGGGTACCACACAGAGTAGCCTGCGACCAAGCGAGTACCTCATGACACACATGCGCCATGCTAAAAGTGATCTCAACTTTTACATAATCACTATTTACAAAATGTGGGGCAAGAGTGAGAGGCCAGGGGGCAAGAGTGAGAGGCCACGGGGCAAGAGGGCCTAACCGTGTCATCTTGGCTAATTTGCTCTTTCCTTACAGTTTTTTAGTTGCTAAGTCATGTCCGACTCTTTGTGACCCCATGAATTTCAGCATGCAAGTCTTCCCTTGCCTTCACGGTTTCATGGAATTTGCTCAAATTCATGTCCACTGTGTCTGTGATGCCATCCAACTGTCTCATTCTCTGTCACCCCCTTCTCCTCCTTCCCTCAATCTTTCCTAGTGTCAGGGTCTTTTCCAATGAGTCATCTCTTCACATTAGAAGTGAAGTCACTCAGTCATGTCCAACACTTTGTGACCCCATGGACTGTGTAGCCCACCAGACTCCTCTCTCCATGGGGTTCTCCAGAGAAGAATACTGGAGTGGATTGCTATTTCCTTCTCCAGGGGATCTTCCTGACCCAGGGATCAAACCAAGGTTTCCCACATTGTAGCAGACACTTTACCATCTGAGCCACTCTTCACATTAGGTGGGCAAAATATTGGCGCATCAGCTTCAGTGTCAGTCCTTCCAATGAATATTCAAGGTTGATTTCCTTTAAGATTGTCTGGCTTGATCTTCTTGCTGTCCAAGGGACTCTCAAGAATGTTCTCCAGCACCACAGTTTTCTTCAGTGCTCAACCTTCTTTATGGTCCAATTCTCACATCCATGCATGACTACACAGAAAAACTGTAACTTTGACTATATGGACCTTTGTCAGTAAAGTGATGTCTCTGCTTTTTAATATGCTAAGTTTCTTTCTTTACATCCTCTAATTACTACACAAAAATTATACTGACTAAAAACACATAAAACTGCCTTTCTCTCCTACCTGTCCCACTCCCTCCCCTCTCTAACCTGCCCATGAAATAGAGCTATGCAGTTTCTCTCCCGATACAGTTTCTCCTTTAGAGGCTCTTTCTATTCTGTAATTGTCTAGTAGATGCTCTCTTAACTGCTACTCTTTAAAACTGGGCAATAGTGAGAAAGCAAGGAAACTTTATTAGAATTTAAGGAAGAAAAGCTAAGACTACTTATATATCAATTTCAAGTCTACTATTTATGTGAATGACACAAGTTAACATATGTGAATAACAACAAATATATAATGGTGTATTTTAAGTGAAGGAAGTCTCAGTGGTAATAAATGAAGTGCTTTACCAAAAGATAATATACTTCAAACTCCAAATTTATAGTTTTTAAAATTTTTGGTTAAACGTCACATAAAACATACTATTTTAATCATACTTAGCTGTACAATTCAATGGCACTACATATACATACATTGTTGTACCACTCTCACCGCCACCCATATCCCAAATTTTTCACCTTCCTAAAGTGAAACTCTCTCCTTATTTAACACTAACTCTTTATTCCCCTTCACAACCTCCCCCTCCCCAGAATAAACAGTATGTGGCTACACCTAATATATATTGGCAATGGCACCCAACTCCAGTACTCTTGCCTGGGAAATCCCATGGGCAGAGGAGCCTGGTAGGCTGCAGTCCATGGGGTCGCAGAGTTGGACACGACTGAGCAACTTCACTTTCACTTTTTACTTTCATGCATTGGAGAAGGATGTGGCAACCCACTCCAGTGTTCTTGCCTGGAGAATCCCAGGGATGGGGGAGCCTGGCGGGCTGCCGTCTATGGGGTCGCACAGAGTCGGACACGCCTGAAGCGACTTAGCCGCAGCAGCAGCAGCAATGTATATTGGAATTCATTTTTAAGGTTAACTTATGAGATGGCAACCCACTCCGATATTCTTGCCTGGAAAATTTCATGGATAGAGAAGCCTGGCCAACACAGTCCATAGAGTCACAGAGTCAGACGTGACTGAGCACGCGCATACAAAAAACAAAACCAACCAACAAAAAAAAGCTTATATCACCATTACTTCGTTCTAAGCTGTTGCGAACTTCAGGCTAAAAAGACGTTTTAAAACTTTATTTTATGGTCAAGTCACTATTCCACTTAGTCATTTAATTATTTCTCATTTTTCTTTGCATTTTTTCATCTGGAATCTTCAATACAGCTTAAAAGACACTTTCAGATATCATCTTTTTTTTTTTTAATGGTTTCATTAAGAATTGTAACAATTGATGGAGATCAGATATTGTCTTCTTGGTATTCATCTGAATACTCTGCCTCATTTCCTCACTATCTATGTTCTTGCTATGTTATATTTAGTTATTCAGAGGTGCTATGATCTATCCCACCTGAGGGCTATTTTTCTTCTCTTTACACACAAACGCACACACACACAATGTATTGTTCAGTCATGTCTGAATCTTTGAGTCCTTATGGATTGTAAAGTCCATGGAATTCTCCAGGCCAGAATGGCTGGAATGGGTAGCCGTTCCCTTCTCCAGGGAATCTTCCCAAACCAAGAATTGAACCCAGGTCTCCCACATTGCAGGCAGATTCTTTACCATCTGAGCCATCAGACGAGCCCTTTCCTTCACTGCTGCTGCTGCTAAGTCACTTCAGTCATGTCTGACTCTGTGCGACCCCATAGACGGCAGCCCACCAGGCTCCCCTGTCCCTGGGATTCTCCAGGCAAGAACACCAGAGTGGGTTGCCATTTCCTTCTCCAATACATGAAAGTGAAAAGTGAAAGTGAAGTCGCTCAGTAATGTCTGACTCTTCGTGACCCCATGGACTGCAGCCCACCAGGCTCCTCTGTCCATGGGACTTTCCAGGCAAGAGTACTGGAGTGGGTTGCCATTGCCTTCTCTACCAGAAAATATAATATATGCTGAAGATTTTTCCTTTTCTTACATGGATTAGACTTGTCTCCTGCTCAATTTCACCTTTTTTTTTTTTTTTAACTTCTATTTTCAATGATCTCTTCTGCAACATGTGGGTCTTCTTACCATGTCACACTATTCTTCATAGATAGAGCGGACAACATGTAAAAACTGGGTTTTACCTTAGAGAGAAAGGAAAGAAAAAGGCCTTTCAGACTGCTTAGGAGTTTGCCTTAGGCCTTTCCCAAGAGTGAGTAAAAATATCCTGTAGTCAAGACAGTTCACCAGTGGACTCTCACTATTTTTAGTATATGATTCAAAATAATTCAGAACATATGGAACATATCCCTTGGAAACCCTCAGAAAAAAAGTAATAGCTTACTGAAGTCAGCTAAGATTTTCTTTTGCTGTTCTTTATTTTTCTGTACATTCCCATTCACAGCACCCTTTGTGCAATATTACTTTAACAAGACTTACTTTTTAGTTGATTGGATAGTTATGGCTTAAGGTCTTTTTGATTTGTGTGACTCTGGTGGTTACTCTAAATTTATTTACCTATGTACAATGGCTTTTCATTTATCCCCCCCTTTTTTTTTTTACTTTTCAAATCATTTCATTACGTATGCTAGGACATTTTTTTTTCTTGTCTTCTCAAACTTTTATGCATCAGTTCATTGTCTAACTTGCCACCTTCTGCTTAA
Organism: Redunca redunca; assembly: GCA_006410935.1. Classification (NCBI taxonomy): domain Eukaryota; kingdom Metazoa; phylum Chordata; class Mammalia; order Artiodactyla; family Bovidae; genus Redunca; species Redunca redunca. The sequence continues at coordinate 217,665 of SJYQ01003974.1, forward strand.
AACTCTCAATTGCCCTCTCTGAAAGGAAAAATAAATAAATAAATAAAGGGAAATACTAGAAAATGGAAATTTGAAAATAAATGTGACATTTACAACTGTATAAATATTACAACTAAAATGACATTTAAGGGTATGAATACTTTTCAGAAATTGGTAATTTTATGTCTTCATTTCTAGCCCATTGATATCAGGCTGTGATGCTTTGATGCTTTACTAGATTAGTGACCTGCCTATAAAGACCTTAAAACATATGCAAACAAGCAATCTCCAAGACTCAGTCCATGGTTCCAGGGTGAAGATGGAACTGGAAGTGGGAAATGTGAAAACTATCAAAGGAAAAAAAAAATATTATGAAACTGAACATTAAAAAATGCTCTAAAATGTTATTTATAGATAATAATAAAAAAGATAAGAGCATCTTGATATTAATGTTGAGGTGATCAGAAAGCTCCTGAGTCTTACTTTGTTTTGCCCTTTCCAACTTGAATGCCAGCCTCTGTTAGTGCATGTGTTACATGTAAAAAGCTAGGCATAAAGCCAATATTAGGTGTCAAAATGTAATTATTCAAATTTCTCCTAATATTAATTTTTGTCTCTGACTAGCACTCCCCATTCTGCTGGTGTAGCTTATGTGTTTGCATAAGAGTTTCCCCAAATCACTCTCCTTCAGAACAGAGTATAATTTAACTGAAGGAAATTAAATTCCATCAGTATCACATAGGCATCGTCTTGCTACCAATATTATAAAAGCAAATATGAACTACACTTCTGCTATGACTGTTTAATCCCTCTTCCAATATAGTGATTCTCTTAGTTGCCATATCCATTGCTTTGCAAAAAATGAATGGATTACTTAATGTATACATTTTCCTAATATGTCGCTTTTCCAAGTTAGGTACAAATATTAACAAATTGAGTACAAATGTTAAGGTTATAACATTTTATTTGCTTTATGATAAATATATCTATAATT
>SJYQ01003974.1:218878-237805 GCA_006410935.1 Redunca redunca
TAAAATTATATTCAATAGCTTTAATTTCTTTTAAAAAATCAACCTTCTTACATAGCTTGCATTCTGTGTAAGCAAGGTTAAATTTAGCAGCAATTCTGGTTAATCACAAGTAATTATATTTTGCATCTGCCCTTACACTTGTAAACTAAAATGACATGTTCAAAATCTTTCTTGTTATTGAAAGAAAGTATTTATAAATTTTTATTTTCAGATTGTTTTAAAGAGTTTGTAATAGAAAAGTCTCTTTGTTCACAAATGATTACATGATGTGTTTTTGAAACACATTCTAGACTCAGGCCTCTTTTCTACCTCCTTAAATTTCCATGTTTCATTTTTATTCCCATGATGTTTATGCCTCCTCTTTGTCTTGTTACAAATTATTTTCTAATCTGTATCTGTATCACTGAGCAAGCATTTATTCAGCATTTTCTATATACTACCTAATTCATTTTCTATGCAGTATGAAATATGACTTCTCCACTTCTTTCTAGAAGCAAACAAATACTAGTATCTTAATTGATAACACCTTCCACATCTTTTTTTCTTACATGACCCACACAGTTAGCATTTATCTGTCCCCACTATAACAGCATATCTCAGCTGACAAACAGGTCTTTGTTTGGGGGCTATCTTGTGTGCACTGTAGTATGTTTAGCAAGATTCCTGGCCTCTATCCAACAGATGTCAATAGCACCCTTTTTTCTGTACAATTGTGACAACCAAAAATGTCTCCCAACTTTGGCAAATGTCCTTTGAGAAGGAAAATCAACCCCATTTGAGAACCACTGTTCTGTAACATATCCTGGCCAATGTCCAAAATGCTCTTAACTCACTAAGCTCCTGTTTCTATTGAGCCACATATTTCTTCCCATGGTGACTTACATGTTTAGCAAGAGGAAGCTAGTTTTGTTCCCAAATCTGTTCACATCTATTTCTAATTGTATGATTTAATTAAATAAGTTAACATCTAAAATTATTAAGAAGAGTTTCTACTAAGAAAATTGCCTTCTTTGAAAGTAATAAAAATCAACATGTGCGTGCTAAGTCATTTCAGTCATGTCCGACGCTGTGCAACCCTATGGACTGTAACCTGCCAGACTCCTTTGTCCATGGGATTCTTCAGGCAAGAATACTGAAGTGGGTTGCCATGCCCTCCTCCAGGGGCTCTCCCTGACCTAGGGATCGAACCCTCATCTCTTATGTCTCCTGAACTGGGAGGTGAGTTCTTTACCACTAACGCTACCTGGGAAGTCCAAAAGTCAGTATGTGCTGGGCTGTGCTTAGTCACTTTAGTTGTGTCTGAATCTTTGCAACCCCATGGACTGCAGCCCACCAGGCTACTCTATAATGACTGTCAAAATGATGTTAAAAAATATAAGATGTGATGAGGAAAACAGTTATGAAACTCGTGAAGGAATATGAGACCAAATTATTTTTTGAATGTACCAAAATTCTCTCCTCATTTTGAAAAAATAAAATTGGTTGCTAATTCTGAGTGTACAATGGAACTCCAATGAGTATGGTCTCTGATGCTCAAAGTCTGGCCAATATTAAAAGAATGGAATATTTGTGTATATTTATAAGAAAAATTAAATATGCATCTTTTTATTAGAAATATACCAACTTTTAATTTTATCATCTAATTATTCTTCTTTAAAAAAGCATTTAAATAGAATGTTTTAATGACTTTAGGTCAGCTGAGACTAACTATACTTCATAAAAATCTGTAATTTAAAGAAAATTCTGGAGATCACCCAACTGAAAGAAAGAATAAAATGAAATGAATGAATGAGAGGAGATTTAGATTTTACTGAGAAATTTAGGAAAAGATGAGAACCTTTAAGTATTTGTTCTCCAGAGGAGGCAAACCTTCAGTTCAGTCACTCAGTCATGTCTACTCTTTGTGAACCCATAGATTGCAGCATGCCAGGCTTCCCTGTCCATCACCAACTCCTGGAGCCTGCTCAGACTTATGTCCATGAGTCAGTGATGCCATCCAATCATATCCTCTGTCATCCCCTTCTGCTACCACCTTCAATCATTCCCAGCATCAGTGTCTTTTTCCAGTGAGTCAGTTCTTCATATCAGGTGGCCAAAATATTGGAGTTTCACCTTCAGCATCAGTCCTTCCAAATATTTGGGACTGATTTCCTTTAGGATTGACTGGTTTGATCTCATTGGTGTCCAAGGGACTCAAGAATCTTCTCCAACACCACAGTTCAGAAGCATCAATTCTTCAGCGCTCAGCTTTCTTTATAGTTCAGCTCTCATAGTTTTGTTTTGTTCTTTCCTTTTGTACCTTCTTCCAAATTTACAAATTTAATCTAAATCTTTGAAAATTTAAATTATAGATAAAATATCTACCTTTCTGCCTTTATCACTGCATTTCCATACATATGTATCTCTATAGAAGATTATGATTAGCTATGTGCATAAATATACAAGCCTTCTCAATATCACTTTTCCTCCTTTTTCAGTATATCAATTTGTGTTGTAGCATATTTCTTTGTGTGTATGCATGCTTATTTGTAATTAATATTACAAAATGTAGTATATATCACCGGTGGTTCAGACAGTGAAGAATCTGCCTGCAATGCAGTAGACTTGGGTTTGATCCCTGGGTTGGGAAGATCCCCTGGAGATGGGAATCGCAACTTGCTCCAGTAGTCTGGAGAATTCCATGGACAGAAGAGCCTGGCAGGCTATAATCCAAGGGGTCGCAAAGAGCCAGACAGGACTAAGTGAATAACACTTTTCACTTGTAATGCATTCAGTCACTAAGTCATGTCTGACTTTGTGACCCCATGGATTGCAACATGCCAGGCTTCCCTTTTCTTCACCATCTTCCGGAGTTTATATTCATGTCGACTGAGTTGTCCGCCTTTTAATTAGATGCTATCTAACCATCTCATCATCTGCTGCACCCTTTTCCTTTTGCCTTCTAACTTTCCCAGCACCAGGGGCTTTTCCAGTGAGACTGTTAATTATTAAAAGAAGTAGAATTTATAAATGTCCCTACAATAAATATATTTAGCAATTATAATATATATTATTTATATATCATTATAAATACACACTATACAATATATTAATTATATATGGTATATAAATTAATAATTACTATTTTATATAGATGTTGTATATGTAACATGCTTTCTCCTACTGAGAAATTTTTTAGGTTACAATGCTCACCTTCCCCCATAATCCTTAAGTATCAATCTTCGTGCATAGGTAAATTACTTCTGTTCTAGAGATTCCTAGAATTTGAATTACAAGAGTTTCAGGCTGCCCATCTGACTCTTTATAGCCCCAGTCTTGTCCAACACATGACCTTGCTTCTCCTTCAATGCTGGCTTCTAGTTAGAATATAACGTAAGGGCAGAAATACAGTACAAGCCCAGGAAGTGAGGAGGCCTTGAAATAGAATAACAGCGTTAGGGAAGCCTCCGTACTCTCCTGATCCTCTGTCACTCTAGAATTTAAAAGGTGACAGTACACACAGATATAAAAAAACACCCCCTCCCCTAGCAAGTCTGGTCTGTCAGCTGCAAAGGTCACATTCAGTTCCTGTCAGTATGTTCAATTCCCTCTGAGGTCTTGTATTTCAACAATCTGACAAATAAACTAAAAGCCACGTTCAGATTAAACAGTTCCCAGTGCTGCAATCCCACTCAGCGGCCTTGCTGTCTGGGAGGCACATTGCCTTTGACTGATGCCTTGGACCACTTCCAGGAATCTTTTGATGTTTCTGTCTCCAGGGAAGCACCACCACTTGTAATGAAGCAGCCTTGCTTCACCCTGCCCTGCTCATGCGCGCCTTTTAATTAGCCCAGGGTCGTACACTCTGTTAGATAACACAGTGCATTTCTCACATTATGAGATGTAAAATCCCAAATTGTCAAATAAGGGAACTAATGATCTTTGAACTAAACAGGCTGGCATCTTTGTTTTGAGCAGGATATACCAGTAACCATCTGGGGTTATTTTAAAGCCTTCATCTGTCTTCTCAGCAGCTTCAATTTAACAATATTAATGCTAGGTGGTTCTTATTTTAGTTTCATTCTTATCAAACCAAGAGCAAAGGTTAATTCTTTTTCTGGCCTTTGTGCTTTGGCAAGTGAACATGCTGAATAATAAATGAATAAAAATGACTAATCATTGCCTTTCTTTATATATTTAGAGAGAGTTACCCGGAGAACAAATATTATAACCTTTCTCTTTTCTTAATAGAACCATTAATAACACTAGGTAAAATGAAAGTATACATTAATGCAATGTTTTTTTCTTTATGCTAATTATGTTGTCAGCTTTTTGTCTGAGCATATAATCGGTTCTAGCAGCAGCCTATATTGCAGTGTTTAAGTGTCCTGTGTTAGAATTTTGTTTATGGTGGCCTTGAAAAGGACACAGCTTTGGTAGCTGGATTCATTGGTCAAATAGCTTAATATAAAAATTTGGCAATGGAGGACTCCTTGGCCATGGATTGCTATTAAAGCACAAATAGTAATAAATCAAGATTTAAGTATGGGATGGGGGAAGGGGACGATCTGGAACTCTAAAGAAGTTTATAGGTAGCAGCCTATTATTTTTAAACTGATGAAATAGTCCAGTAATTTGCAAATTTGAGAAAACTTGTTACTGAAAATACATTTGAATACCTAACTTTGTGAAAAACTGCAACAAGCATCTAGTGTGGTTAGTTTTGGTGATTAATTTGTTCATAAAATAATTAATCAATCTAAGAAAGAATTGGAAAATTTCATTCAAGTCAAGTTTGAAGATCATTATCCAGGAAGAGCATATCTCAGGCTGATGTTCGGCAGAAACCAACACTATTGAAAAGCAATTATACTTCAATTAAAAATAAATGGAAAAAAAAGCTCTGAGAACTGTTTATATATGTTAGAAGTCAAGATGCAGTTTATATATATATATATTTTTTTTTGAGAGAGAAGGATATACATTAATGATATGTTATTGACAGTTTACATAATTCAGCCATCAGATGGGTCATGTGACCTTTTACAAACTCAAAAGGAAATGCTATCTTTTAAGGAGCTGTCTTGTTGGTGCTAGGAGAATGTTGCTGCTTATGGTTGAGTGGGTATTCCTGCTGATGAAGGAGCTTTGGTTGATGCACAATGCACAGTGGGAGTGGACAGGTGGCCAAGGGGCAGAGAAGAATTTTTACATTTTTTTGTTTGACATGACATATGAATTTATTTTGTAATTGATACCCCAAACATAAATATAGATATAATAATATCTTTAGTAGTATTTCAATCAACATCATTATCTCCGTAATAACAATAGAATATGTGTGTGTGTAATCGCAAAAGTGAAAAATGATATCATGTATAATTCTATCAGATAATGAATGACCAAGATGACTTATAGTTTTCCTGAGCTGGACTATACTTTGCACAGGCTCCCAACGTCTTATTCTATGCCCCTGCTTTCCCCTTCCTGAGAGTGTTAACTTTAGAAAACTTGTCTTTGTATATTATGTCTTTGTCCTTTTAAGATGTAAATCTCCTACAACCCAGAAATGTCTTTCTCCTGTCCCTGCACATCATCCCTTTGAAATACCATCAAGAAGAAAGGCAATGCCTCCTCCTCTTGGTCTCTAGGAATGGTAGGAGCCAAATTTTCATAAGCTACATTTCACACATAGGATAACCTAATCATACCTCGTAGCTCAGCTGGTGAAGAATCTGCCTGCAATGCAAAAACCCTGGTTCAATTCCTGGTTTGGGAAGATCCTCTGGAGAAGGGATAGTCTACCCACTCCAGTATTCTTGGACTTCCCTGGTGGTTCAGATGAAAAGAATCTGCCTGCAATGCAGGAGACCTGTATTTGATCCCTGGGTTGGGAAGATCCCCTGGAGAAGGGAAAGGCTATCCACTCCAGTATTCTGATCTGGAGAATCCCATGGACTAGTCCATGGGGTTGCAAAGAGTTGGACACAACTGAGGGACTTTCACTTTCACTTTTCACATACCCTACCTTGTCCTCCAGTACTTTTCCATTAGCTCACAAATGTTTAAAACTAATGTTGACCTCTATTGCAACAGTCTTAAGTTTTCTTTGCTGTTTTTAACACATGGCTGGTGCAATTTTTATTTTACTTTAAGTACCATATTCTGACTCTGGGACTGTGGATCCTCATATTGTAATTAAGGACCTAATCCTCAATTGCTGTTTTTAATAATAAGTGTCTCTTGTACTTATTTAAAAATACATAAGATCTTCTGTTGGGCAGGACCTAAAAATAGAAATCCATAGTCCTGATCACCAGGAGGAATATTTCTGCTGTGTAAAATATAAATTTTCCTCTCCTTGTTGTTAGGTGTTCTTCAGTCATGAGAAAGGTGACTCCAATCAGTTCATTCTCTTTTGGAAATTAAAATAAGTGCATTCTCAATTAGATCATCTTTGTAGGTTCTTTTTACTTTAAGATATTTTAAATATAAATTATAAAATAGATGGTGTAAAATCTGACCTCAGAATTTCATTATTAATTTGTTACTTTTCTATTTGCTCAATCCAATTGAAAATATACACTGTATGAATATTTATGAAAGTTTTAGAAGATGGGTAATATTTAACACATTCAATCAATTCATCTTTAATTAATAAATTCAAATTTATTTTAAATATGTATGTTTACATTGTTACATATTACTTAAATGTAAGCCATCAGAAGTAATGCATTTTCTTTATGTTTGTCAAATGTGACTCCAGAGATTCTGAAAAAAATTCTATAACACATATTTAAGTATAGGTCCATCCACATGCATTTGCGAGGTTAAAATTCAATAAGATCTTATGACAGCAGTTATAATTAAATGCTTCTGTGCATAATATGATAAGCAACATTACTTTCAGTAACTGTTACATGGTCTGGCTACCTAGTGTCTTATCTTTTTCAGACTCACTGAAGAACACTTCATGGAGGGCACATTTTATTCTTGAAACTAATAACAAAAGATAGGGGGCACAGAAGGAATCTAAGCTCTTTGTTTAAAAATAATTCCTTTATATAGAATGTAATCAGCTATAAATTACTCAATATTTCAACATATAATATATTCTAATAAATAGTTCTATTGAAAAAGAGAGCTTAGGACTACTGAATTGTTATTAACTAATATTGTTATTCATTTCCAGGTTTCTTCTTAGAAGGGAAATGAAGATGATAGAACATAAACACATGCTAGGATGCTCCCATCCCAGTTTCATTGGAAATTTTATCTTTATTCTTAGGTTAGTTCAGAAACAGACCTTGAAGTAAGGATCTCCATGAAATTCAGTTATTTTGATGGTGAAGGACATCTGATGTGGGCAGTAGGGAAACGAGACATCAAGAGAATGCACTTTATAAAGTTGTGTTCTGTTATCACAAATACAATTTTGTGTGACTTTATCTTAATTTGCTACCGTAGAATACACAACTCAGTGATTCCCTGAGGACTAAGGGAGTTGAGTATTTGTAAGCCAACTCCCACCTAGAATTGATTGGGTGCTGCTGGGTAAGTGGTGTTATAAATTACCTTCAAGGTGAATAGCTAGCAAGGGAAACTCTCAGGCAACATTCTTTTCTACTCAAGTCAGAAATGACCACAAACTTTTTCCCAATACTACCATTCCAGCAGCCACTATTAGTATATTGGACTTTAAGTCATTAACTTAAAATAAGTACATTGATTCAGCTTCTTAGATTTCAAAGGCTTTTCACTGGAACACTCTAGGAAAAGTTAAAGCAAAATTTAAATTAATAGTCTGAAAAACAAAATCCTTGCACTGCTCAGGCTATTTTAATGTTACATATGTTGCTGGTAACTCCATATATTTCAATCACTTTTTTTTAATAGAAATTCCTTTTTAATATTTAAGTATTTTAAACATTTATTTTAGCACAAAATTATTCTGTCTGACTTTTTTTGTGCCTTTTTATTTCCTTTGCATCAGTGTTTGATTATGCTGAAATATATATAATCTGTGAGCTTAAATAATGGCACTTTTTCTATCTAGCAATCATTTATAGTTATATTAAATAAAAAGAAGTTCATCCAAGATGAAAAATTTAGGGAAAAGTTTTAAAATAGTGAATTAGGGAAGCCATGGAAGGAAAGATCTTTAAGAAATGAAAAGTCAGCACTATCAAATGGAATAGAAAGTTCATGTAAGAAGAAGATTAATAAGCACTTGCTGTATATAAAAGTCCTCCAGAGTCCCTAAGGTAAAGTTCTCCCATTTTCTTTTGAAGATACAGCTCTTCAAGGATCTGGTGTCCTATTCCTGAACTCCAGTACAGAGGTTATAATGATGTTATCTCTCGGCAGGCCTCCCCCTTGCTTTAAGTCAGCCATGAAGTTATTCAACAGATACTTGTTGAGGACCTAAGATATTTCCTACACTGATTATCTGTTGAGTAGCAAAATCAAAGATAACTGACTTTCCACTCTAAATGGTTACATTTAGAGAAATTAATCAATCAAATTAAGAGTACATACAAATGTATGGAGTGCTGTGAAAAAAAATAAAGTTTGCTATAATAAACATAACAAACTCAATATACTCTTCTATGCTCTTCATCAATTGTTCAGGGTAGGCCTTTCAGCTAAAGCAGCTTTCAACTTGAGAGATAAAGAATGAATAAGCATCGGGAGAAAAGAGGAGGGAAATACCAAGCAAAATAACATCAAAGTAAAATGGACAATAGGCAACTTGGGGAACTATATTTACATATCACATTTTCTTTGACTTAGTAAATCTATGTCTAACGATCTAGCAATAACAAACAATTGAATATATGAGTAAAGATTCTGCTACAAGGCTATGTCATATTTATTATAGTTTATAAGAACATAGAATTGTTGCTATTTTGTCAATAAATTATGGTTGACCCTTTTGCAACCCCATGAATGGTAGCCTGCCAGGCTCCTCTGTCCATGGGATATCCCAGCCAAGAATACTGGAGTGGGGTGCCATTTCCTTCTCCATGGGATCTTCCCCACTAGAGGCTGAGCCCATCTTCTGCATTGGCAGGTGGGTTCTTTACCAAAGAGCACCTGAGAAGCCCCATCAATGGATAGGTAGGTGGCGCTAATGGTAAAGAACCCAGCTGCCAGTGCAGGAGATGAGTCACAGGTGTGATCCCTGAGTCAGGAAGATCTCCAGAGAAGGGCATGGCAACCCATATATATATATATATATATATATAAAACTTCACTTGAAACTAACATAACGCTGAAAGTCAACTATACTTAAACAAAAAAGTAAAACAAGCAAACAAAAAAGTTACTTTTTCCTAAGGTTATTAGTGGAACTCTAATTAAAAATTTTCCAAGACAGGGAAAAAGCATGCACTCAGACCAGACTGGCTTAATTTCATGTGAATATTTAGCAGCTAACACAAATGAAGCACCACGTAAATGAAAGCACATTGAAACTGGATATTCGTCCTTCTCAAGGTACACACTGGCACATGTCTGCAGGCTCCAGACATCATTGCATGGACTCTCTGCTTCCTTGTAAGAGACTGAACAAGCTGTTGCATCTCCAATCATGTGCTGTGGTGTCTGTCACATCAAGACATCATCCATAATTAAGAGTGTTGATACAGCAATCCTGATTTTCATGTCAAACACTGCATGCCTTTGCGCCTAAGTCCTGCAGCCTATTTAAGAAGCTTAGGATATATCTCAGCTATCTTCTTATTGAGTCTGGGAAGAGTCAATTTTTACAGAGGACCTCAATGGGAATGAAATATCTGAATACAGTGTAAACATCTAATATTAAAAGATAAGTAAGTTTTCTGGGATTTATATGGGTAAAAATTTCAGGGACTAAAATTTATGTTGCAGACATATATTTATTACCTGTGAAATTTGTGTTGCAGATATTATATATTAGATGCTAATTTCAAGGATTTTAAAGCATGTAGAATTTGGATTTTTGATTGTATATACATATATTTCTCATTTTAGACAACATCAACATATTTTGACATAGATATAGTCATAGATGAAGATATACTACAGAATACCAAGCCACATCTGGCTGGTGGGCCCTGTATAATTTATAGCTTTCTGTTTTGGCTTGGTTGAATATTCTACTTATTTTATAATAATCTGAACAATTTTTACAAATTAAATAAATTGAGGTCTATTATTAAGTATGTTGCCATATATATGGAATATTTTTGAATGACAAATTCAAGTAGGTTTGATGTTTTCTCTTAGATTTCTCTTTAAAGAACTGTTAAGAGTTCAGTCTGGACTGAGTCATTTTTTAATGGTTTTATTCATTTATTTATTTGGTGTGCTGGTCTTCACTGCTGTTCAGGCTTTTCTCTAGTCATGGTAAGCGGGGACTTTTTGCAGTGGTTTCTTTGCAGCCAGCCAAGCACTGTCTCTAGAATGCACAGACTCAATAGTTGTGGTTCCCTGGCTCTAGAGCACAAGCTCAATAGCTGTGGTGCACAGGGCTTAGCTTAGTCTTCCCAGATTGCGCTAGTGGTAAAGAACCTGCCTGTAAATTCAGGAGACATAAGAGATGCGGGTTCAATCCCTGGCTCGAGAAGATTCCCTGGAGAAGGGTATGGCAACCCATTCCAGTATTCTTGCCTGGAGAATTCAATGGACAGAGGACCCTGGCAGGCTGCAGTCCATATAATCACACACAGTCGGACACAAGAACTCATGGGCTTACCTATTCTGCAGAACATGGACTGTTCCTGGATCAGGGATCCAACCCATATCTCCTGTAGTGGCAAGTGAATTCTTTATTGCTGAGCCACCAGGGAAGCCCCTGGACTGGTTTAGTCTTATAGTAACTTATTAGTGGCTACTCTTCCACTACTTTGTCAGTTTTACTTAGCTTTTAATTTACTATCTGCTATATAAATTGACAGCTTGCTTGATAAAGAATAGGGAAACATGTTTATGATATGAGAATAAGTCAGAAGATTAAGGGGTATTTTATATGTTGTTTAGACATTTGTAACTTTGTTAAATAGGACACAGAATAATTAAAATTAAAGATGATAAATAAATATTAAACTGAAGTTAGTTATTTAGTTATATAGAAAGGTAAGATAACATAATGAGACAAATTAGACAAAATTATGGATAAGGGACAAAGGTACAAGGAAAAAAAAAATATATGTATATATACATTAAGTTCAAAAAAAGAAAAGAGCTAAAAAAATCCTAAGGGTTCAAGATGAATATCCTTTTCATCCTCAATGTCTTCCCACTCCAATTCAACAAACAAATTTTCCTTAGATTAATTTTTATAAATTACCCCCTTTTATCACTTAACTCCTCTCAAAGTCTTTCAGTCACTTTCTATTACCAATANTAGGGTGAAATTCGACTATATGTTCTAGAATTTATGATGCTTAATCATCTGGTCACAACTTTTGTTTCTAATTGTAATCATCAAATACCAATCGACTAATCAGAAATTGTTGCACAATGTTTGTCATTAAACCACCGTCCCTATACTCCTACTCTTAAATCTCTTTAATCCTCAGACTTCAAGAAGTCTGATTTGGATTTCTAAATTCAAGATCTTTGAACTTGACCAAAGTCTTGGTGGAAAGCATTTTTAAAGCCATTAAATATTTGAAGGCTTTTATATGTGACACCATTTCCTTTTCCCTTCTCTCAGTGATCTATGTAAGAGTTGCCTAAAGGCAAGCAGATTTCTTTATCCAAATATATACACTCAGGACAAGCCTCATGTCCACACGGATTGTACCTGAAATATGGAAATAAATATTCATTCACCCTTTGTATTTTAAATGCACTTTTTGGTCAGGTTGCACAGGTGACATAGAGAGTCAAGTGGGTGAAATGGAGAGAAAGTGACTCTTGGGGGTTTCTTTGTTTCATGACTGTGATTCAGCATTTCAGTTCAGTTCAGATCAGTTTAGTCACTCAGTCGTGTCCGACTTTGCGACCTCATGAATCGCAGCATGCCAGGCCTCCCTGTCCATCACCAACTCCCGGAGTTCACTCAGACTCACGTTCATTGAGTCAGTGATGCCATCCAACCATCTTATCCTCTGTCGTCCCCTTCTCCTCCTGCCCCCTGTTATGCCCAGAGTCCGAGTCCCCAAAACTGAGAGAATAAGCCATCCACAGCAATGCAAAAACATAAAGGGGTTTTATTACTAGCCCGAGCTAGGGCTCCCATCCCATCCAGTGCAGTGGAGTCTTGGCGAGAGCCCTGAGCTCTGAATTACAGCTGCTTATATACAGGTGGTCTTTTGTCTGAGCAACAGTGTAGTTGGCGTGTGGTAACTGACTCAACCTTGGGTCATCGTGGTGTTTGACTTAACCTTGATTGACTCAACCTTGGGTCATCGGGGACCTTGATGTCATCGGGGGCTTCCTAGAATTATGACTCATGCTTACAAGAACCTGAGGCTTAGGCCTAGTGTGGCCTGTTGAGCCTGTCATGGCTCAGGTCAGGTCCCAACACCCCCAATCCCTCCCAGCATCAGAGTTTTTTCCAATGAGTCAGTTCTTCACATGAGGTGGCCAAAGTACTGGAGATTCAGCATTACTTTACCAAAAATGTCTCCTCCAAGTTTTATCAAACTTCTACATTAGCATTTTACAATTAATTCTTAGCTATTTATACATATTCAGGGGGAGTGAAGGCTTGCTTACTTTCTTTCCTCTATGTTTCTTCTTGTTGTTTAGTGGCTAAGTCATGTCTGATTCTTTGTGACCCCATGGCCTGTACTCCACCAGGCTCTTCTGTCGATGGAATTTTCCAGGCAAGAATACAGAAGTGGGTTGCCATTTGCTTTTCCAAAGGATCTTCTTGACCCTGGAATGAATCTGTTTCTGTCAAGGGCTTCTCCTATTATACCATGATACTGGGCTTTAATCACATCACACCACGGCACATTATCGGAAGTGTCTTTTTCTCTACCTAACCATATATTATCCAATGCCCAGGGTAGATGAATATTCATCTGTCACTGTCAGCCAACATAATGTTATGTTATCAAGAGAAACTAAAAACAAAATACTGCAAAAATGGGAATATATTTGATTTGAATGGGATTATTTCCAGTAATGACATCATGTAATTTCCTTGGGTTNTGAGCAACAGTGTAGTTGGCGTGTGGCAACTGACTCAACCTTGGGTCATCATGGTGTTTGACTTAACCTTGATTGACTCAACCTTGGGTCATCAGGGACCTTGATGTCATCGGGGGCTTCCTAGAGTTATGACTCATGCTTACAAGAACCTGAGGCTTAGGCCTAGTGTGGCCTGTTGAGCCTGTCATGGCTCAGGTCAGGTCCCAACACCCCCAATCCCTCCCAGCATCAGAGTCTTTTCCAATGAGTCAGTTCTTCACATGAGGTGGCCAAAGTACTGGAGATTCAGCATTACTTTACCAAAAATGTCTCCTCCAAGTTTTATCAAACTTCTACATTAGCATTTTACAATTAATTCTTAGCTATTTATACATACTCAGGGGGAGTGAAGGCTTGCTTACTTTCTTTCCTCTATGTTTCTTCTTGTTGTTTAGTGGCTAAGTCATGTCTGATTTTTTGTGACCCCATGGCCTGTACTCCACCAGGCTCTTCTGTCGATGGAATTTTCCAGGCAAGAATACAGAAGTGGGTTGCCATTTGCTTTTCCAAAGGATCTTCTTGACCCTGGAATGAATCTGTTTCTGTCAAGGGCTTCTCCTATTATACCATGATACTGGGCTTTAATCACATCACACCACGGCACATTATCGGAGGTGTCTTTTTCTCTACCTAACCATATATTATCCAATGCCCAGGGTAGATGAATATTCATCTGTCACTGTCAGCCAACATAATGTTATGTTATCAAGAGAAACTAAAAACAAAATACTGCAAAAATGGGAATATATTTGATTTGAATGGGATTATTTCCGGTAATGACATCATGTAATTTCCTTGGATTTTTACATTCTCCACATAATTCTTGCATACTTACTGATAATTATGCTTTCAATATTTCCTTTCATGAGCTACATGTATCAATTCAATAAATATTTTATACAATAGTGTATTTTTAAATTAGGTTATATCTTAACAGTTTGAATAAAAGCAGAACAGGGTGTTCTTTGCTAGTCATTAAATTGTGGTCTACATCATGACTTTGGAAAAAGATATGCTACGGCATATGCATGTGTAAGCAAATCAATCTTCCTTGCAGCATTCATCTAACAATCAGAGATGGACTTTCACAAATCAGAAGAACACTGAAATGTACAATGAGTATATATTAAATATAGTTTTCACTGGTATATTATGTAGTTATAGTACATTTAGCAATCTAATATGAACATGTGTTAGCCACCATTTCATGAATTAAATTGTCCTTTCAGAACACATATATCGAGCATGTAAAACTATGCTCTTTTCACCTCTCCCATAATTAACATTTCTCAGATAATGTGAAAGCCTAAATTCACATTGTTAAAAATTACTTTTTCTCTTTTTCTTTTATTTGAATATTTAAACTTCCCTATGTAACTGGAGAGATTAATCACAGTTCATAAATATCATCAATAACTTTAACTTCAAGATCATCAAAATCATATTTTCTACCTTAATTTTTTTTAAGATGGGGCATAATTCAACACAAATAACTGTCCAAGGAGATAGAAAGCAGTGCCAGCAGTATCAGATAAGAAGGAGGCTCTATGTGCTGCACTGTGATGTGCTCAGTTGCTCAACCGTGTCCAACTCTTTGTGACCTCATGGACTATAGCCCACCAGACTCCTCTGTCCATGGAGCTTCTCCAGGCAAGAATAGTGGAGTGGGTTTCCATACCCTCCTCAGTAAGCTCTATATTGGTGAGTAAAGATCAAGATGGAGAGTCCTTAGGAACAATCAGATCTCTGGTTCACAAGACTGAGCCTAAAAGCTGTCCAGGAAGACAAGTGGGCTGGAGAAGTAGCATATCACAGGAGGAAAGTCAAAGTGTTCCTAATGCTGAAATTCTATGAAGCTGGACTTACCTTTCAGCTACCTTTGTTTCCTTCCATCTTTCCCAGCATTAGGGTCTTTCCAACAAGCCGACTCTTCTCATCAGGTAGTGAAATATTGGAGCTTCAGATTCAGCATCAGTCCTTCTAGTGAATATTCAGGGCTGATTTCCTTTAGGATTGACTGGTTTGATCTCCTTGCTGTCCAAGGGACTCTAAAGTTTCTCCAGCAACACAACTCGAAAGCATCAAGAATTCGTCGCTCAGCCTTCTCTATGGTCCAACTGTCACATCCAAATATCCAGCTACCATAATTCATAATCAATTAATAGCAGAATGTGTTTTTACCCTCCAGGGGTCAATTATTATCCTCCATGCTGAACCCCTTTGCTTCAAGTAAGTTATGGCAGCACGGAAATCACTAGATGTTTATCGTAGACAGTTAAATGGAGCTATGATTGTACATTGGTTCATTACAAAAAGAGAACTCATAGGGGGAATAGGAGTCAAATGTGAAAATCTCTTGTAGCAGATAGAATTTGGGGATACAGACACTGAAAAACTTTAAAATAAATGAAAAGAAGCAGTATTAAGTAAACTTGAAGTATGAAGTAATAAGTAACATTTTAAATTTTTATGTAACTACATATGAAAAGGGATGGAATCCAAACCATTCAACCACCAGCACAACATTAGTTCTGCTGCTGCTGCTGCTAAGTTGCTTCAGTCATGTCCGACTCTGTGTGACCCCATAGATGGCAGCCCACCAGGCTCCCCCGTCCCTGGGATTCTCCAAGCAAGAACACTGGAGTGGGTTGCCACTTCCTTCTCCAATGCATGAAAGTGAAAAGTGAAAGTGAAGTCGCTCAGTCGTTAGTGACCCCATGGACTGCAGCCTACCAAGCTCCTCCAGCCATGGGATTTTCCAGGCAAGAGTACTGGAGTGGGGTGCCACTGCCTTCTCCGACAACATTCGTTCAGTTCAGTTCAATCTCTCAGTCGTGTCTGACTCTTTGCAATCCCATGAATCGCAGCACGCCAGGCTTCCCTGTCCATCACCAACTTCCAGAGTTCACTCAGATTCATGTCCATCGAGTCAGTGATGCCATCCAGCCATCTCATCCTCTGTTGTCTCCTTCTCCTCCTGCCCCCAATCCCTCCCAGCATCAGAGTCTTTTCCAGTGAATCAACTCTTCATGAGGTGGCCAACCTACTAGAGTTTGACTTTTAGCATCATTCCTTCCAAAGAAATCCCAGGGCTGATCTCCTTCAGAATGGACTCGTTGGATCTTCTTGCAGTCCAAGGGACTCTCAAGAGTCTTCTCCAACACCACATAGTCATCGATAAATGAGGATAGACATTCAGCAAGGTGCTGGAATGTGAGCCAGTAGGACCTTTCTCTATCCAGAATTAACAATGTGATTTTTGAACTGTGGGGTGGTATGGAGGATCTAAGACTGTCAATGTAATGATGGCACAGGCGGAATGTGTGGGTTTAGTAACTGGAAGTAATACCTACTTAACCAAAGGATGGAATTATTTCAATATTTTAAAAATCAATATGGAAGTAGTCTTGTTTGCTGGGTGAATATTAGCACTGTGCAAAGATTTTTTTTTTTCTTTCAATAATGTGTCATAATGTTCCATGAAGATCTAAAATTGAATCTTAGCTGACTGAATGTATTTGGTTACCTCTTGCTGTCAAGGGCATTTTGGATTCCTAGAAAAGAGTTATTTTAAAATACTATTAAATATATTTGGAAAGTGGCTTCTTGCTGAATGAAACAGTGGAAGCAAAGAGGTTACAAAATTCAGAGGAAAAAAATTCTCAAGCAGAAAGTTATCACATTTTTCTCTGCTTTGTTACCCTCCACCACGCCCCACTGTACATTCTGCTCAGATTTACTTTGACCAATGGTTTTAAAATAGAATGCATAAAATATTGGTTCCATCAGTGGTAATTCTGATGTAATTCTAATCAACATTTTATAGATAATTTTAAATAACAAATGTAAATTATTTTTGTCAATAAAGACAAATTCCCCTGGTATTTGTGACCATTTTGTTAGAGTGGTCAAATGTTTCATATACCTCTGCCTTGCCTGATTAGTTCTATGTCTATAGTATAGTTAGACCTATTTAAATAAATTGTTATTCGTGTTAATCACTCAGTTGTGAACGACTCTTTGTGACCCCATGGAGTCATTTTGTGATCCTTTGTTGATGGAATTCTCCTGGCAAGAATATTGGAGTGGGTTGACATTTCCTTCTCTAGGGGATCTTCCAGACCTAGGGATCAAAGCTGGGTCTCGTAACATTGCAGGTGGAGTCTTTACCATCTGAGCTACCAGGAAGCCCAAATGGTTCTTGTTGTTCAGCCACTCAGTTGTATCTGACTGCAGCAAACCAGGCTTTCCTGTCCTTCATCGTCTCCCAGAGCTTGCTCAAATTCATGTCCAATGAGTCGGTGATGCCATCCAGTCATCTTGTCCTCTGTCATCCCTTTCTCCTCCTGCCTTCAATCTTTCCCAGCATCTGGGTCTTTCCCAATGAGTCAGCTCTTCACTTAACTTTGATTAAAACAGAAATTAAATAGATTTTTATAACATGCTGCCAAAACTATGCACCTATTTGTAATATACCTGTTGAATAGATAAGGAAAACTTCCATTTAGTTTATAACACACGTGGATTGTTTATTTTATTTTAAAGGAATAAGCAGTCATGTCAAATTGAGGAATATCAGCTTTTCTACTTCAAGTTATTATCGAACACCTTTAGAAAATTTAGAGTTCATAAAAGATGTATACACAATTATACTGCCAAAAATAATTTGTAAGATTTTGGTGTGTTGTCCTCTACATTTTGATGTATTATCTTGTGCACTTTCATAAATTACCATCATGTGTGTAACAGAAAACAATGCACAATGTGAGAGCTGTGAGTTAAGTTTTATTTGGGACAACATGAGGACTATAGCCCAGGAGACAGCCTCACAGACATCTCTGATAAACTGCTTGGAAAAGGTTGAGCGGAGGTCAGTTTCTATGTGATTTGGGCAAAGGGGGATGCATGCACTTCAGCACACATTTGGCAGAGTCTTGCTGCTGGTCACAAGAAGATTGTTGCTAGGCATGAGGAGCAGATGTCTCCATTACTGATTTTTAGTGATTTTGTAGATCTGAGAAGATGCAAGAATTTGAAATCATAAAATCTCCTCATGAAAATAATTATTCAAAGTTCTGTTCTGTCAGTTTTTCCCAGAGCACAAAGTACCTCATTCCTGATCTCTACCATAAACTTTTTTCAGGGTATATTGCAGGTCAGTGACTGCAGTGGCTAGTTACCTAATCCTTGTAGAAGTAGATGGCAAGGACAATTTTAGTTGGTATATGTGTGTGCAAAGATATATATGTATGTATGTACATAAACATTTACACATATATATTATAACAGCCTCATTTTTTACATAATCTTATATCCACACTATTAAAATTTCCAAATAATCACTGTTTTAACAATTATATGGCATTTATACAACTATATATAAATTATTCACGGGTAATCTATTGGTCAGGTACTTGGATTTTTCAAACATTTTGCAGCTGGAATGAATTTGTTTATACAGTTTCCCTTTTGGCACCTCATGATATATTGTTAGACACAGAATTACTGGGTTCATGAACATTTTTGTAACGTTGCAAATTCTGACAAAATAATTCAAATTTATTTCAGAAACAAAAGTCCAGTGTAAGTATACTCAGGCTGCAGGTGTTTACTATGAAGAGTTAAATAAGAACAATGGAGTCATTCACATATGAGAAATTTTACATTGCCTTAATTTTATATTCAGTAGCCTCTCCAATGTAACCATAATTAACCCTTAGAGTATAAAAATATATTTATATCATTCCTTTAAAAAACTAC
>SJYQ01003974.1:263771-282120 GCA_006410935.1 Redunca redunca
TATAACTATTGATTTGTATAAAAATAAAATCACTATTTTGCTATTTCACATAATGTCATGATAATGTGAATCAAGAAGTTAACATTCAGTTTTCAAATTACTTCTCCTTCACTCATTTTAATCATGATTTTTTAATCAAATACCTTATTGTATACATTCTGGAGTCTTAATACTGTTTTGTTTCATTAGAAAACTCAGCTAACTGGTTCAGAAGGAACATCATCCCAAGTTTTTAAGCTGTTGCATCTTTTTTTCCCCCACAATGTACCTTTTATTTTTGTGATTCTGGAATGTACCTTAAAGTGTCTCATTGTATATCTTGATAGATGTAGTTTTGGATTGTACTGGGCTGATGATATGTAAATGACTGGTTGTTTCAAAGTGTCTGCAAAACATTTTAGATGCCACTTGTGAGTCTCATTTTTAGTAAAAGTTGAAGTTGAAGGTTAAAAATGAGATTGAGCTGAATAATCTCAGTTGAGACTGAGATGCTGACAATAGCAGTAAAGAACTATCCTTGGGTTGACCGCGGCAACATAGGCAGCCTGCAGGCCCATAATGATCTAAATGAGTAAGCAGTTAAAGAGATAGCATTGTGCTAGCAATTTGGCAATGAATTCTTCAGCAAAATCGTGACGAGGAGTGGATCTCATTAGGGAATCCTGAGATGCATATTATCTTTCCATATGCATTAATCTGCTGGTGAGTTCATGTGTTTCTCTATAGATTAGATGATGAAAGCTTTGCTAGATTGAAGGACAATTTTATACATATATATATGTATATATATAGTGTTGTGTGCTGACTCTGTGTGTTTTATTACTATATAATGTACTAAGATAAATAATATATAGTAAGGCACATCTTCTAAAGAGTTTGTAAAGAACTAAATAAAATAAGATGATATGTAAACTATATACTATAACAAGGTAAAAAATATCTCCCCAGAAAAGAATTATCATAGTAGAAATGTTAAAACTAAGTATCAAATGATGAACAGTATGTAGAACTGACCAGTAAGTTGCTTCCATATACTGGCATGTGGAAGAGAAAGAGGCAAACTGACAAATATATATTTGTATGTACTAAATTTAGGATGTCACTAGCCAACTGCATGAGGTAAATTAACTGTAGGAACAAGTATAGAAACAGAAACCCTTTCTGGGTCACTGTTTTTTTTTTTTTGNCAACTGCATGAGGTAAATTAACTGTAGGAACAAGTATAGAAACAGAAACCCTTTCTGGGTCACTGTTTTTTTTTTTTTTGTTTGTTTGTTTGTTTTTTTAATCTCTGGTTCAGGGAACTTGAAGATGGCACAATATGTTTCACACATCATTTCCAACATGGCACATGAGATATCTTTCAGAATGCCTTGGAACAAAGGGTGTGTTATACATTAGCAAAAAAAAAAAAAAGATATTTCATCATGCTTTGTCTATTTATGGTGAATCCCTACCACAATCTATATAAACCCACAGCAGTATTTTCTAGAGAAGAAGAAATATGTGATATCAGTTGAAGAAATCTACTGTTGCAAAAACAGAATTACTTAAAAAGAAAACAAAACAGAAGATGTGAAAGAGTTTAAAATCTCTGGGCCCAGGGGAAATGAATGGAAACAGAAAGAGGACTGGACTCCCTGAAACAATAATGAGATTTTGCTCAGCGAGGAAAAGTGTAATTGAATTATTGGCATTTCCCAATGGAGTTATGATTTAGAAAAAAAAAAGATTCTTTGTACCCATAGCTAAGTTCAGGGATAGGCTTACTATATCTAACCACATTTTCCCCAAACACTATAGTTACTTTGGAAGCAATTCACTTATTTGAACATAAGCTATGCTTTTTTGCTGTCTGTTGACAGTTCATAGGACTCAAGTGTGTGGATATTCAATGCCCTCTTTTGGGCTTGTACTCTCTGTGTTCTCTTTTCATGTTGAAATTTCCCTTTAACTGGTACAGGACAAGGCTCTGGACTTCTTTGCCAGGGCATTGCTCCTAATTCCTAATAGTCATGTTTCTATTTCAAACCTTTCCTCTAGACTCTTTATGACAATATATGCTGTTCCAGTCTCCCTTATATCTAACATCCTGTACCTCCTGTGTTATTAAGGTTTGTTTATTTATGACCCCAGAAAACATCCATGATTGTCATATTTCCCATACACACACACAAAGAAGTATAATATCCTGACACTTTATAAAATGAACATGAATGCTATGTTAATCCCAAAATGTTAATGTCTCATTTCTAGACAGTATTTTTAGTATATTTGTAAAATTAATTTACTCTTTTGTCTTCTGAAATTGAAAGCTTTCTTAGAGCATGGTAGGGGAAATTAGCATGCCGTCTTTGCCACCAAATAGTTAGCTATTTAGCATGTTTACCAGTAACTATGAGATAATAATCAAAACTTGAACAAGCTTTTGCTGACAGCAACTTTCAAACTTCTTTGCTTCTGATGTGACACATTAATATGTAGCAATATACTCATAAGATGAGAGAATTAAATAAGCCATCTTAAGCTGAAAAAGATGTAATTATGTGTCAAAATGGAAATATGTAGTCTTTAGCATTTTCCATATTAAAACAATAGAGTTTATATTTCCATTCAAGATGATTTTTTGAGAATCTATGAAAATGCAGACTCGTATCTAGACTTTACCAGAGACTTGATTTGAATGTTTGAATGATGAGCAATTCCTGTCTAAAATAAACATGTGATTTAACTGAGAAATAAGAGGCACACAGATGATCTGTGCATCACACATAACATGATGTCCCATTAGGGACACTAACTGCTCTATCAGTTTAAAAGCAAGATGTGACTATGGATGATTCCTGTTGATGATTGGCAGAAACCAACACAGTTCTGTAGAGCAATTATCCTTAAATAAAGAAATAAATTAGAAAGAAACAAATAAAAGCAAGATATGAGACTGCTTAAAAACTATAAAATGTGAAACTTGTGATTTACTTGAAATTTTAGGTAATATATTGATGGGAAGAAAAAAACATGAGATGAGAACAGGCAAGGGAGAGAGTAAAAATAGCAGAATGTAGAGATTAGAAAGTAGAAGCATATTTCCAAATGGTTTTATGTCCATACATACGTGAAAGGTTTAGGAATTTAAGAGGAAGGGTAGTTTTGATTTCAGATAGTGGGAGGGAAGGTCAATTTACAACCCATTTGTAAGGCTTGAAAAATATCTTGTATAATTACAGAGACGAATATAATATGATCAGAGATATTCATTCGGAAAGTATAATGACTACTGTTTACTCAGAGATGGAGCACAGAATGAAAACTACAGTAATGCAAGGAAGAAGGATCATTGTAAGAAGCAACACTGGGAGTGTCAGATTGTGTGGAGGTTTGACCGAAAAGAATTCAAAGTCGCTTAATTTTCCCCTGTGCTCTGTTAAATTGCTTCCACTTCTGTCTTGTGCAACTCTTTGCAACATGCTGGACTGTAGCATCCAGTCTCCTATGTCCATGGATTCTTTAGGCAAGAAGACTGGAGTGGGTTGTCCTGCCTTTCTCCAGGGGATCTTCCTGACCCAGGGATCAAACTGGCATCTCTTATGTCTCCTACATTGGCAGGTGGGTTCTTTACCACTCTCTCTACCTGGCAAGTCCTATCTTCCCCTACTTAATTTAAACTATTAAGTGAAACAGTTATGTACATTTTAACACATAAGGGTACATGTTTGGATCACTTTTGCACACAGATTGCTTTTTAGTTGACTGACTGTCCTGTTAAATTATTTTTAATGGTTTATTTGTCAAAAAGTCATTACACTTTCTAATTTGGTTATAGAAAATATTGCTGATATATTGTGGTATATGTGATGCTAAGAAGGTATATACTGAGCAAGAGAATAGCAGCTCCTGACAAAATAGCTCTTCTAAACACTACCATCTAGGACTCGATAGTGCAGAGAGCCAGCTGGCATTCATGGTCACACATGGTGTTCTCAAAAATAATCTCACAGGACACCAACATCAGACAAGATCACTCTGGGGTCATTACGAAGGGAGATGGAAAAAGAAGACTGATTCATAATCTTGACTCAGCTCAGTTCAGTCACTCAGTCATGTTTACAATCCCATGGACTGCAGCATGCCAGGCTTCCCTGTCCATCACCAACTCCAGGAGCATAATCAAACTCATGCCTTTCGAGTCAGTGATGTCATCCAATGATCTCATCCTCTGCTATCCTCTTCTCTTATTGCCTTCAATTTTTCCCTGCATTAGGGTCTTTTCTGATGAGTCAGTTCTTAGCACCAGGTGGCCAAAGTATTGGAGCTTCAGCTTCAGCATCAGTTCTTCCAATGAATATTCAGGACTGATTTTCTTTAGGATGAACTGGTTGGATCTCCTTGCAGTCCTAGGGACTCTAAAGAGTCTTCCTTAATGCTTCAGCTCAAAAGCATCAATTCTTCAGTGCTCAGCTTTCTTTATGTTCCAATTCTCACATCCATACATAACTACTGGAAAAACCATAGCTTTGACTAGACAGACCTTGGTTGGCAAAGTAATGTCTTTGTTTTTTAATGTGAGTCTAGGTTAGTCATAGCTTTTCTTCCAAGAAGCAAGTGCTTTTTTATTTCATGGCTGCAGTCACCATCTACAGTATTTTTTAAGCCCCCCCCACCAAAAAATAAATCTGTAACTGTTTCCATTGTTCCTGAATCTATTTGCCATATAATGATTAGACTGGATGTTGTGATCTTAGTTTTTTGAATGTTAAGCTTTAAGCCAACTTTTTTACTCTCTTCTTTATCTTTCATCAGGAGGATCTTTAGTTCTTCTTCACTATCTGTCATAAGGGTGGTGTCATCTGCATATCTGAGGTTATTGATATTTCTCCCAGCAATCTTGATTCCAGCTTGTGCTTCCTCCAGCCCAGAATTTCTTATGATGTACTCTACATATAAGTTAAATAAGCAGGGTGACAACATACAGCCTTGATGTACTCTTTTTCCTAATTGGAACCAGTCTGTTGTTCCATGTCCAGTTCTAAGTGTTGCTTCCTGATCTGCATACAGATTTCTCAAGAGGCAGGTCAGGTGGTCTGGTATTCCCATCTCTTTCAGATTTTTCCACAGTTTTTTGTGATCCATGTAGTCAAAGGCGTTGGCATAGTCAATAAAGCAGAAATAGATGTTTTCCTGAAACTCTCTTGCTTTTTCGATGATCCAGCAGATGTTGGCAATTTGATCTCTTGTTCCTCTGCCTTTTCTAAAACCAGCTTGAATATCTGGAATTTTACCATTCACACATTGCTGAAGCCTGGCTTGGAGAATTTTGAACATTACTTTACTAGTGTGTGAGATGTGTGCAATTGTGTGGTAGTTTGAGCATTCTTCGGCATTGCCTTTCTTTGGGATTGGAATGAAAACGGACATTTTCCAGTCCTGTGGCCACTGCTGAGTTTTCCAAATTTGCTGGTATATTGAGTGCAGCACTTTCACAGTACCATCTTTCAGGATTCGAAATAGCTCAGCTGGAATTCCATCACCTCCACTAGCTGTGTTCTTAGTGATGCTTCCTAGGCCCACTTGACTTCACATTCCAGGATGTTTGGCTCTAGGTGAGTGTGAGTGATCACACCATCGTGATTATCTGGGTTGTGAAGATCTTTTTTGTACAGTTCTTCTGTGTATTCTTGACACTTCTTAATATCTTCTTAGGTCCCTACCATTTCTGTCCTTTTTGAGCCCATCTTTGCATGGAATTTTCTCTTGGTATCTCTAGTTTTCTTGAAGAGATCTCTAGTCTTTCCCATTCTATTATTTTCCTCTATTTCTTTGCATTGATCACTGAGGAAGGCTTTCTTATCTCTCCTTGCTATTCTTTGGAACTCTGCATTCAGATGCTTATATCTTTTCTTTTCCCCTTTGCTTTTCACCTCATTTTTTTTCACAGCTATTTGTAAGGCCTCCTCAGACAGCCATTTTGCTTTTTTGTGTTTCTTTTTCTTGAGGGTGGTCTTGATTCCTATCTCCTGTACAATGATATGAACCTCTGTCCATAGCTCACCAGGCACTCTATCTAGCAGATCTAGTCCCTTAAATCTATTTCTCACTTCCACTGTATAATCATAAGGGATTTGATTTAGGTCATACCTGAATGGTCTAGTGGTTTTCCCCACTTTTTTCAATTTAAGTCTGAATTTGGCAATAAAATGTTCATGATCTGAGCCACAGCCAGCTCCTGGTCTTGTTTTTGCTGACTGTATAGAGCTTCTCCATCTTTGGCTGAGAAGAATATAATCAATCTGATTTCAGTGTTGACCCTCTAGTGATGTCCATGTGTTCACAGTGATGTTTCCTAAAGCCCACTTGACTTTGCACTCCAGGATATGTGGCTCTAAGTTAGCGATCACACCACTGTGGTTATCTGGTTCATGAAGATCTTTTTGTATAGTTCTTCCATATATAGTTCTTGCCACCTCTTCTGCTTCTGTTAGGTTCATATCATTTCTGTCCTTTATTGTGCTCATCTTTGCAGGGAATGTTCCCTTGGTATCTCTAATTTTCTTGAAGAAATCTCTCGTCTTTCCTATTCTACTGTTTGCCTCTGTTTCTTTTCACTGATCCCTGAGGAAGGCTTTCTTATCTCTCCTTCCTTTTCTTTGGAGTTCCGCACTCAAATGGGTATATGTTTCCTTTTCTTCTTTGCCTTTAGCTTCTCTTCTTTTTTCAGCTATTTGCACGGCCTCCTTAGACAACCATTTTTCCTTTTTGCATTTCTTTTTCTTGAGGATGGTCTTGATCCCTGCCTTCTGTATGTACAATGTCACAAATCTCTGTCCATAGTTCTTCAGGTACTCTATCACATCTAATCCCTTGAATCTATTTGTTGTTTCAACTGTATAATTATAAGGGGCTTGATTTAGGTTAAACCTGAATAGTCTGATATTTTTCCCTACTTTCTTCAATTTTAGTCTGAATTTTGCAATAAGGAGCTTATGATCTGAGCCACAGTCAGCTCCCAGGCTTGTTTTTGCTGACTGAATAGAGCTTCTCTATTTTCAGCTGCAAAAAAATATAATCAATCTAATTTTGATATTTGGTGATGTCCATGTGTAGAGTTGTCTCTTGTGTTGTTGGAAGAAGGTGTTTGCTATAACCCATGTGTTCTTTTGGCAAAACTCTTGTAACCTTTGCCCTGCTTCATTTTGTACTCTAAGGCCAAACTTACCTGTTATTCCAGGTATCTCTTTACTTCATACTTTTGCATTCCTGTTCCCTGGTAATCTTGACTAAGTGCAGACAAATCCAGGTCCCTGTTGAAAACCTCAGAAACATCAGACATTCCCCTCTCCCCATGAGAATGATTGCTGCTCCTTTATCAAGTCCAGTTTTAGCTTATCTTTGTTTTATAAGGTTCTGTTCCTAGATATCCTATAATGTTTTCTTTGTGGACTTACAAGTAAACTGATTGTGTCTCAATGTAGAGTGAGGGAAAGTCGAGGCCATATATTATACTCTGATATGTGTTTTTGGAATAAAATTTAGGGAGAGTCTCTGATTTCATGTTCTGGCCTGAATCACCATGTATCCCCAACCTCAGATAAATTCCAGATTCTTAGTGAAACTTAAATACCTCAACCAAAAAAAGGAAAAAGCTTGGTCAAACAACTATAGACATAGATGAGTAAGTGATATGATAGGATAAAGAGAAGAACTCTGAAAATTTCATAAGACAGAGTGAGAAAAATTAGTGCACAGAAGTTTGCTTCATGAATTGTTTATTATTCATTTTCTTGCAAGATATGAAGTTTTCATTGTGATGGTCATGTAATAGGATGTAGGGGCTGTGAGACTGGGTTCCTTGGAGTCAATTTTAAATTGATAAGATGGGTGGGAAAAACAGTTGGGGACTGAAGTCTTGAAAGAATCACAGTTGGAAATGTTACTCCTTTAGGATCTTCTCTAAAAAATAATTTTCAGAGGCTACACAGCATACCTGTCTTTATTACTATCAGTGTCTCATGTTGGCTGTTCTCAAGCAGTGCCCAGATGTTGTGCCTCAGTTTTCTCCTGGCTCCTTTTTTTTTTTTTCTTTTAATCATTTGATAGTAATCTTCTAGCGTCAAAGTAGGTGATGCAAATGATCATGGTCATCAAACTATCCCTTAATCCATTTCTTGTCTGTGACCAGAGCTGTCAGGCCTTCTTTGTGATCAATGCCTTCACATAGGAACATAATGGAATGTGGCAGTCTGTGAGGTTGCAAAGAGTCAGACATGACTGAGTGACTGAACAACAGCAACAACAAGAAGGATGTAACCACATTCTGTTGCTTCAAATCTCTCTCATGTTGCTTCTCTATTAGTTCTGATCCCAGGCATCTATGTAATGGAATCTATGGTAGGTAACAGAAGCCAATTGATGATACTTCCTTTTCTGGGGTGGCAACTTGATCAAGTTCAGATTTTTAATATTTATTGACCCCATAATCTCCGTGTTTCTGAGTTTTTGTTTTTTTCTTAGTACAAATTTGAAAATTACAGAACCGTCAGAAAGAGTGATCTGTATTGATTCCCAAGATTTTGGAAGTTTGGTGCATATAGCCTATTTTTCTTTTCTTATAATGTTGAAAGAAGATACATAGCTAAGATTCTTTAGCTCCAAACTTTAACTTCAGTTTGGAGCTAAAGAATACCTGGACATTCCATAGCAAATTATCCCCAGTTGTTCATAGGAACTTTGTTTCTTGGTTACTTCTTATATATATATATATATATATATTTATTTATTAATCACCTACCCATTCAAAAACTCCTATTTCTTTTCAGTTTGATTATGTTATTCAGCCTTCTATAGTACACACATATTCACATACTCTCAACCTTTCTCTGACACATGCACACATATACACACAACCACTCAAGTAAACATAAAGGAAATCTCTCAGGAGTCTGCTCAATACTAGAAATGAGTATTAAAGTCAACACTTTGCAACTCCATGGACTTTGCTTGGCAAAGTATATGTAATTAAATATGATATTTATAATAATTGCAAAAAAAGTTAAACCATACCATGATTAAATTTACTCATATTTTACATGTCATCCTTATAAGAAAGTAGCTTTACTTTTGAATCATATAAACAGTATACAAGCAACTCAGTTTTTTCTAATATTAGCACACTGGATGTCAGGAATGTAATTTCTGTTTTACTCTTATAAGGCTACATACTTTGATTACTCAAAGGTGATTTATAAAGCAAAATATTTTATTTACCTCTTGAACACACAGTTACAGAAACATGACTTATTTCTAAATTCAAATTTGCTATTATTCTTCCTTTCCCAATGACTTCCTATTTGTTTCTCAGCAGTATAAATTGTTGACTTTAATTTAAAAATTGGTATTTGGGGCCTAGTTTTTTTTTTTTTTCTTTTCTTTTTCTTATAAGACCAAAAGCCCCTGAAAACTTTCATAAACAATCAATCACCTTTAAAATGGAAATTGAAATGTCGGTATTTGATGTTCATGGCAATAGGTTGGAATGATTCACAGAAACACCAGTAATGTCACTTTAATATT
Organism: Redunca redunca; assembly: GCA_006410935.1. Classification (NCBI taxonomy): domain Eukaryota; kingdom Metazoa; phylum Chordata; class Mammalia; order Artiodactyla; family Bovidae; genus Redunca; species Redunca redunca. Next base: position 273,339 of record SJYQ01003974.1, read on the forward strand.
TTAAAACAAGTCTATCCTCTACATATAATTCTGTCACATATTCTACATATAAATAGTCTATCAAGTTATTTTAAGAAATGAGAATGAAATTAAAGGAAATGAAAGTTTAAATTTTTTGTTAATTAGCAAAGTAAAATAGTATAAAACTAAGAGTTATGAAGTCTAATGAGTAAATCATTTTCTACAACAAAGAAAAACCACACTCAAGTAATTAAAGGCAAAAAAGAAATTAAAGAATTGTAAGAATATGAATAATGTACTTTGTTTAAACAGCTATATAGTTTAACTGAATAGGATTAATTGCATAGATTTCATAACAGAATAAAAATTTCTCCAGATTTAAATGTTAAGTCTCCAGATTTTTAACATTGTATAATATTTTTCATTCTGGAAGAGAAAATGACCTGGTCTCAGGAATAGTGAAATGGCAACCCACTCCAGTACTCTTGCCTGGTAAATCCCATGGACAGAGGAGCCTGTTAGGCTGCAGTCCATGGGGTCGCTAAGAGTCAGATGCGACTGAGCGATTTCACTTTCACTTTCATGTATTGGAGAAGGAAATGGCAACCCACTCCAGTGTTCTTGCCTGGAGAATCCCAGAGACAGGGGAGCCTGGTGGGCTGCAGTCTCTGGGGTTACACAGAATTGGACATGACTGAAGCGACTTGGTCAGCAGCAGCAGCAGCAGCAGGAATAGTGACGCACAGCTTGGATATTTTGTAAATGTGCCTGTGAAGTATTAATACCATTTCTTTCATTCTGACAATTAGAATAATTCTCGTGGAATACAACAGGCACAAAATATGTGGAAATCTTATAGTTAAGTGGGATCAAATCAGACATCAAAGATTTCCCAGACCATAAAATCTATGGAGACAGTAAGCGAGTGATTTAACTTTCAAAGTATTATATTACAAGTTAACTGTTGATTTATGTTTGACATTAAAACAAGTTTTGAATAAGTCCTGTTACAGCACTTTTCCTAAGGACAGCCTTCTATTGGTTGTAAAAAAAAGTGACAGTCTTTTACTGGTAGTTGGGTTATTACATTAGTTATTATGTATTCTTTATTAGATCATATACTTAATGGAAGTCTTCTCAGCTTTGTTGCATTTCATTAATTATAAGGGAATATTTCTCAAATGTCCTAAATCAAGGTTAAAATTCTGAAAAATATAAAGACAATTGAATCACAATCATTCTGCTTCTATAAAGATTACCAAAAGAGACATTTCCTAATCAATCTGTTTGGAATTATTTTGTTGAAAAATAATTACATAAGTTCCAGATAAAGAGACATTTTACTCTTCAAATAGCAAGAGCAACAACAGATAGCAATATTCTAAATTATTCTTCTATACATATTTCCTACTTGACAATCCTATTCCCATTAAATTAACTAATCACCTTCCTGGGGTGAGAATTTCATGCTTCAAATATAGGTTGATTAAAGATTAGTATTCCTGGTACTTGGTCACCTGCTTCATCATTAGAGTTCAAGAGCCGTGGCTGCTCAGATGAATGAACACTGCAGAAAGTTCTGAATATTTTAAATGCATGGTTTGTTTCCCTGCTCACCATGTGTCTGAAATTGCTCAGTATGCTTACATACCACCCCCCTGTGTGCCATACTCATATACTATTACTGACTACACTTAGAAAAAAATATATAATCAAAAGCATTTTAATGGATTTTAATTTAAAGTTAGATTTTAGAGTAGAGGCTTATTTTACTTTTATTTTCACAAGTAAATATATTTTTGAAAATGTGCTTACTAGTTAGATAACCAAAAAGTAACACTCTCATATAACAGGAAATTATTTTTCTGGGAATTGACTTGAGAAGTCATCTACTTCCCCTCTTTTCCCATTAACAATACATATTTAAATCATCTCAGAAATCCATGTTTTAAAACTTTCAGGAAAGGAAATGCCATCTATAACTTTTTTAATCATTGTGGTCCTTCATATAATTATCTTAATGCTTTAAGAAATAAAGATTAAAATATTTTTAAAAACAGATTTCTCAGGAGCTGTATTAATATTTGTTTCTCAACATCCAAATATCCAAATTGGGCTAAAAATGTCTAAATAACAGATGGAAGTTCTGGTATCTGCCTTTTAATCTTTTTTTAAGAAGAGAATTTAGAAAACCAAATGAACTCTTAAAACACCAGAGTGCCAGACTAGACACTGAGGTATGATAATTAATCACATATTTCCTGGGAAAGCTATGCATATTTGTCTGCCTATTTAAGTTACTATGTAACTCACAGTGAAGAAAATTTTCTCTAAAACCACTCCATTTTTCTAATTATTTTAAAGTAGTTGTTGTTCTATAATTATATAGTAGTAATTTAAAACTCAGTAAAACTAAAGAAAACATCAAGTAGTAAATTCTAAGATAGAATGCCTGTGATGAGTCCCCACTGTGGTAAAAATTAAAGCATATAATCTGCGGGAGTGAAAGCTCATTTGGAAGCATATGCTCAAATAGTTGATGTTAAAAAAAATAGAAAAATCACCAAAAATAGATTTTTGATATCCTGTAAAAGCCTGAAAGTTATTCACTCTAAATTACCTTTTTATTATTAGTTGTGTCTGAAATTGGAAATAAAATTAATCTCCAAATTTGGAAATAGAAATAATCTCCAAAGCCTAGATAAACTTTACACTTCTAAAATATAAATTAGGCAGTTGGATCATGAAATGATTGGCATTATAGGAAAAATTTATTTCAAAAAGGAAAACATAGGATATGAAGCCATGGTATTTCATTGTATACATTATTTCATATGTTTATGGGGGATGAGAAACAAACTGTCTTACCTGAATAAGTTGGTTTCAGCTTATTTTGAGTGTATGTGTATATGACAAAACTGCTTAAAACAGTTGAAATACTACCCCTCTGTCAACCCAGCCTTTCAACTCCCCAAATCTTCTGGAAAATATGTTATGTTTGTGTTTTAGTTTTGTATTACGGATTGAATTGTGTCTTGCCAAAAGACACACTGAATTCTTACCTCAAAATGTGACCTTATTTAAAAATACTGTCTTTACAGTTGTAATAAGGTTAAAATGAGATCATTAAGGTAGGCCTTAATCCAGTAAGACTGGCATTATTAAAGGGGAAATTTGAACATAGAGATAGACATGCAAAGAGGGAAGACCACACGAAGACACAGAAAGGAGATGGCCATGTGACTGGAGCAATGCATCCGAAAGTCAAGAATCCCAAGGACTGCTGGCAAACACCAAGAGCTAAGAGAGGTAAGAAAGCTTCTCCCCTAGAACCGTCAGAGAGAATGTGCCCCTTCTGAAACCTTGATTTCGGGCTCCTAACTTCCAAAACTGTGAGATAATAAATTTGGTATTTTAAATCACCCAGCTTTGGGTGCTTTGTTATATATAACAGCCAGAGGAAACTAACTTTGTATAAACTGGCAACCACACCAAAGATTACTGTAAAAAACATAGTTCAGTTTGAGATATTCACTAAAATAGATTAGCCAGGGACAGTATGTAAAAGGAGATAGTGAAGCAGAAAAAAGAGTCCCCTTGTAGCAGCAAAAAAGTTTTAGAAAAGAAAACCTGCAGAACACAAAAGGAATATGATCCAATAATATAGAGTAAAAATCCGTGTCCAAATATGGAAGATAGATTGCATTGTTATTAAAAGAAAGCAAGGAAGTGGAAATGGAAATCCTGAGCTATAGAAACAGAAAAGAAAAGATAGAGATGGGAGAAAGGCTTGGATTTCTTAGTTGTGTGATCACTGTTTACCATCAGTAGGAATTTTATAGGTGACAGTTGTAATGGAACCGTTTTACAGTTGACTTGAGAATGGAAACAGACATAAGGAAACAAATACCTGAGCGTCATAATTTCTTTTTGTTTTTAACAAATGTGTTATTCATTCAGCTGTGGTTCTAAGACATACACATATGCATTTCTTGGTTATTTTACTTTAATTTTGAAATGACTGTTTGATTACTTGTATATGATTTTATGTTCAAAATGTGTTTTTTTTTTCTTTTTAATTATATTTAATGTATTTCAGACATTAATCTTTATTTTCAAAGTAATATTTACTTCTTAATTTCTGACTGACCTAGGATGACTTTAGATGCTACAGTATTACTATATAACTTGAAACTGTTTCCCATCAATAGATAAGTTGAAAGTGTCAGCATCCAAGCAGGAAACAGATGGCATATTCAGAAGGGGGTAGATGAAGACAGTTTAATGAAAACATTCTGTATAAGATATGGGAAGGTTAAGAAAACATAGGATTAGGACTAATAAGGACAAAGAAAGAAATGAAGTCCTTATCATCCTTGGGCCTGAAATGCAGAGGTTAGAATGAAGTTGTCCACAATCTGTTAGAGGTGATGGTTAGCAGAGGACTAAAACAATCACTGTAGCATTAGATATAGGGAGCAGCTGCTGTCAGATGGTGGCCCAGCTAGGAGAGGAACCAGGGTACTTCATTCTCTAATTTATCTTTTCCTATCTCCTATTGTTGTTTAGTCCTAAATTGTGTCCAACTCTTTTGCAACCTTTTTGTAGCCTGCCAGCCTCCTCTGGCTATGTGATTTCTCAGGCAAGTATGCTGGATTGTATTGCCATTTCCTTTTCCAGGGGATCTTCCTGACCCAGAGATTGAACCCATGTCTCCTGCATTGGCAGGAGGGTTCTTTACCACTGAGCCACTTGGGAACCTCATCTCCCACTAGCTGGGCATAATTAAATATTAAATCCAGAGGGCATGATAACTCAGTAGCATAGAGGTCAAACCTGTGGATGTCAATGACAAGGATGGTTGATTAAAATAGAGAATAAAATGTTAAGAAAGATATATATCAGTAAGATTTTTTCAATATAAATAAGCAAGTGGTGATAGCTTTATGAATTAATCAGAATAAAAGGTATAGGTGTAGGAGAATGACCTGATTATTTATTAGGTAAATAAAATATTTGAAACGGGCAAATGAAAAAAATAGTAAAACATAACACTAATTACTAGTGTATACTTCAAATTTAAAATTAAAAAGAATGTAAAGTACATTAAAAACTAACCAAATTTTGCATAAAGAATCTGGTGGAAACTTATTAAGCTATAACTGGAAGTTAATTGCAATATTTATATTAATGCTATTTACATTTATANTCGCAAAGAGTCGAATAGGACTGAGCGACTGAACTGAACTGAACTGAAACTTCCTTAGCAGCATGTAAACATGGTGTGAGAAGAACCACGTCATACACATCATTTTTATTTTGAATATATTTTATTATATTCACAAAAGCCCAATCTCATTGTCTTGGATCTAGTATTAATAAAGTAATATCAGATGATTAAATTATTAAGTGCATTAAAGTTATCAGTTCAGTTCAGTTCAGTCACTCAGTCATGTCTGAATCTGTGACTGCATGGACTGCAGCAAGCCAGGCTTCCTTGTCCATCATCAATTCCTGGTGCATGCTCAAACTCATGTCCTTTGAGTCGATGATTCCATCGACTCAACCATCTCATCCTCTGTTGCTTCCTTCAGTCTTGCTGGGTACCAGGGTCTTTTCCAATGACTCAGTTCATTGGCCAAAGTATTGGAGCTTCAGCTTCAGCATAAGTCCTTCCAATGAATATTCAGGACTGATTTCCTTTAGGATGGACTGGTTGGATCTCCTTGCAGTCCAATAATCTCTCAAGAGTCTTCTCCAATACACGATTCAAAAGCATCAATTCTTCAGTGCTCAGTTTCTTTATAATCCAGCTCTCACATCTCACATTCATACATGACTGCTGGAAAAACCATAGCTTTGACTAGATGGACCTTTGTCAGCAAAGTAATGTCTCTGTTTTTTAATATGCTGTCTAGGTTTGTCATAGCTTTTCTTTCAAGGAGCAAGCATCTTTTAATTTCATGGCTGCAGTCACCATCTGCAGTGATTTTTGAGCCCCCCAAAGTAAAGTCTGTCATTGTTTCCATTATTTCCCCCTCTATTTGCCATAAAGTGATGGGATCAGATGCCATGATCTTAGTTTTTTGAATGTTGAGTTTTAAGTCAACTTTTACACTCTCTTCTTCCACTTTTATCAAGAGGCTCTTTAGTTTTGGCTAAAGTTACCAAGCCCGTATGTTTATCTTTCAACAGAAATGTGTTGGCATAAAGAACATGTGTGTGTTTATATGTAAGTTCTTTTTCACAGAGCAATTCAAGAGCAAGTTTTTATGAAAGGAAGGAATTAGACCAATGAGATAGATATTTATTATTAAGAATAGTAGACCTTAATGAAAGACTCTGAGCAGAAAGGGGGTCTCCATTAGCAAAAATGGAGAACAAGAAGAGGGAAAATATTTTTCATATTTCAGTTTTATTTTTTTCACCTGTAAAATCCCATTAATAATAGTGTTAAAAAAAATCATGTGACACAATACATGTAAAACTTTTATCACAGTACCTATAATTTTCTCACTGTTTTTTCTCCTATTACAGACTTTTCTAGTAGAAAACAGAAATTTTCCATGACATCCCTTTTCTTCAGGTGAAGAATTATTTTAAAATGTCTTCCAAATTAATATCTACAATATAATTACTTCTGTTTTGAAACCATACTATTTATAATACAAATTAAATATAAATGAATCCTGGAAGTAAGATCCAGACAGAGAGAACCCCAGAGGGCAACATCAACATATTAGGAGCATTTCTTTCCAAATTCAAAAGCAGTGACTGAGACACTGATCAGGAATCAGATATTTTGACAGATCATTAGGACAAAAGTATAGAGCAGGTTCCAGGAGATAGGAAGTGTCCTGCAGCTTCCTTAACTTTGAATTGTAACTTTGAAAGGCTACAGGATAGGCTACACTATAAACTTGAAATAGAGCATTTTTGTTTCCCAGAATCTCATCCTTCAAGAGAACAGAATTCCTGACTTTAGACTGGGATTGAAAGTCTCAGTCAGTGACTCATACTTCTGGGAATAAAGACACCCTTTTATACTCTAAAACATTATTGAAGACTCCAAAGAGTTTTGTTTAGGATTAAAGTATAATTTTAAAATGCAGTTTTTATTTACATGTAGCAAAACCTAAAACATGTTGACATAAATAACATACTTGATGAAAAAGGTATTTTCAAAGAACATAAATGTGAGACATTGTACTGTTTAATATTTGTGGAAATACCCTTGGTCTGTTGAGATAGAAGACCATTAGACTGTAACATCTGCTCCTGCATTTCATCTGCTGTGGTATAACATGTCATGTAACTTCAAGAAAATGTCACCATGCAGTCATGAGAGAGTAAGTGTAAAACAGTTAGGTAGCATCTTAATATCATTGTGAAAAATCATTTTGACCCAGTGGACCTCCTGACAGATCCCCACAGGTTGCCCAGTTCTGTTTTAAGAGTGCTGCTCTAACTTAATTTCTTGACAGTAGAAGTCAGTTATTCTCAAGAGCTGTGTTTCTCAGTATTTTTCTCTTCATTATCATCCTGCTAAAGAATACTTTTTATATATTTTTGTTAGTCATGCTCCCTTCATGAAATTAATAACTAAGGAAAAAAATTCTGTTGAATAGGATTAAACTCTCAAGAGTCACACATCATTGTAGTATAATATCTAAGAAAATGTTTCACACCTCTAAAGATAGTATTGCCCAGCTCAGATTGTATGCTCTGGAGAAAGTCATCATTCAGAGTCACACAATGTATCTTCATTTTATTTAACTTACAAAATATGATTGGATGGTAGATGATGATGATTATGCTGAGGATTGATAAGTACGTAGGTAAGTAGATAACACATCAAATAGATATATACTCATAGTAGGCCCAGTTAGGAGAAGGAAATGGGAACCCACTCCAGTGTTTTTGCGTGGAGAATCCCAGGGACGGGGGAGCCTTGGTGGGCTGCCGTCTCTGGGGTCGCACAGAGTTAGACACGACTGAAGCGACTTAGCAGCAGCAGCAGAAGGCCCAGTTAATTAACATGTTAGTTAACATAGTAATACATAGTTAATATGTAGACTTTATAAGATATGATTTTAAAAGTACAACAGGCAAATTTGGCTTTGGAATGTGGAATGAAACAGGGCAAAGTCTAGTAGAGTTTTGCCAAGAAAATGCACTGGTCATAGCAAACACCCTCTTCCAACAATGCAAGTGAAGACTCTACACATGGACATCACCAGATGGTCAACACTGAAATCAGATTGATTATATTCTTTGCAGCCAAAGATGGAGAAGCTCTATACAGTCAACAAAAACAAGACCAGGAGCTGACAGTGGCTCAGATCATGAACTCCTTATTACCAAATTCAGACTTAAATTGAAGATAGTAGGGAAAACCGCTAGACCATTCAGGTATGACCTAAATCAAATCCCTTATGATTATACAGTGGAAGTGAGAAATAGATTTAAGGGCTTAGATCTGATAGACAGAGTGCCTAATGAACTATGGAATGAGGTTTGTGACATTGTACAGGAGACAGGGATCAAGACCATCCCCATGGAAAAGAAATGCAAAAAAGCAAAATGGCTGTCTGGGGAGGCCTTACAAAGAGCTGTGAAAAGAAGAGAGGTGAAAAGAGGAGAAAAGGAAAGAAATAAGCATCTGAATGCAGAGTTCCAAAGGATAGCAAGACGAGAAAAGAAAGCCTTCTTCAGTGATCAATGCAAAGAAATAGAGGAAAACAACAGAATGGGAAAGACAAGAAATCACTTCAAGAAATTTAGAGATACCAAGGGAACATTTCATGCAAAGATGGGCTCT
>SJYQ01003974.1:284400-303494 GCA_006410935.1 Redunca redunca
TCCTTTCAAAGAACCAGCTTTTAGTTTTGTTGATTTTTGCTATGGTCTCTTTTGTTTCTTTAGCATTTATTTCTGCCCTAATTTTTATGATTTCTTTCCTTCTACGTACTCTGGGGTTCTCCATTTCTTCCTTTTCTAGTTGCTTTAGGTGTAGAGTTAGGTTATTTATTTGGCTTTTTTCTTGTTTCTTGAGGTGTGCCTGTATTGCTATGAACTTTCCTCTTAGCACTGCTTTGATAGTGTCCCACAGGTTTTGGGTTGTTGTGTTTTCATTTTCATTCATTTCTATGCATAATTTGATTTCTTTTTTGATTTGTTCTGTGATTTGTTGGTTATTCAGAAGTGTGTTGTTCAGCCTCCATATGTTGGAATTTTGATGAACATGGGAGTGCAGTTACATCCTCAAGATTCTGATTTCACTTTTTTTGGAATTTTACCTATCAATGGGCTTACAGGATTATATGGTAGTTCATTTTAAGTTTTGAGGAGCCACCATATTATTTTCATTAATATTCTATCAAAGCACAGTGATAGAGCAAAAATAGACAAGTTGGACTAAATAAAACTACAAACACTACTGCAATCAAGGGAATCAATCAACAGAATGAAAGAGCAACCTACAGAGTGGGAGAATGTATTTACAAATCATATATCTACAAAGAGGTTAATTTTCAAAATATATAAGGATCTCTTAAAATTCAGTAGAAGTCATCACTTTCATCCTACTCCTCCTCCTCATCATCCGATTAAAAAACAGGCAAATGTTGATTATGGCAAAACCAATACAGTATTGCAAAAAAATAAAATAATAATAAAAAAAAAAAACAGGCAAAGGACTTGGATGGCTGTTTCTCCAAAGAAGATGCACACATGGCCAAAGGGTATATTAGACTGTGCTCAACAATTACTAAACATCACGGGCATAAAAATTAAAATTACAGTGAGATATCATCTCACACATGTTAGAATGGCTGTTGTCAAGTAAGGAAAGAAAGAAAGATAACAATGTTGGCAAAGATATAAAGAAATTTGAATCCTTGTACACTGTTGTTTCAGTTCAGTTCAGTCCCTCAATTGTGCCTGACTCTTTCTGATGCCAGACTGCAGCATGCCAGGCTTCCCTGTCCATCACGAACCCCTGGAGCTTGCTCAAACTCACTTCCATCAAGTTGGTGATGCCATCCAACCATATCATTCTCTCTTGTCCCCTTCTGCTATTGCTTTCCATCCTTCCCAGCATCAGGGTTTTTTTCCAGTGAGTTGTCTCTTCACATCAGGTGGCCAAAGTATTGGAGTTTCAGGTTCAGCATCAGTCCTTCCAATGAATATTGAGAACTGATTTCCTTTAAAATTGACTGGTTTGATCTCCTTGCAATCCAAGGGACTCTCAAGAGTCTTCTCCAACAGTTCAAAGGCATCAATTCTTCAGTGCTCATCTTTCTTTATAATCCAACTCTCACATCTATACATGACTGCTGGAAAAACCATATCTTTAACTAGATGGACCTCTGTCAGCAAAGTACATTGGGGTAGAAACACAAAAGTGTACACTCGTTGAGGATGAACTTTTTAAAAAACTGAATGTTGAAATAAGTGTGGATTCATAGGAAGTTGCAAAAAATATACACATATATCATATGTACTTTTCACCTAGTTTTCCAAAGTATCATCTTTAGAATGGCATTGAAACATGTATACTATCATGTAAGAAATGAATCGCCAGTCGATGTCCGATGCAGGATGCAGGATGCTTGGGACTGGTGCAAGGAGAGGACCCAGAGAGATGGTATGGGGTGGGAGATGGGAGGGGATTCGTGTTTGGGAACGCATGTACACTCGTGAATTAATGTCAATGTTTGGCAAAACCAATACAGTAATGTAAAGTAAACTAAAGTTAAAATAAAAAATAAAAGACATCAAAAAAAATTATAAATCAATATAACAGAAAATTGCCATTGGTATAATACACAGAGATTATTCAGATTTCACAAGTCTACATGTAATCATTTGTAGACAGAAATGTGTACACATAGTCCTATGTAATTTTATAGTATGTATGGGTTCATATAACTACCACCACAATCAAGATAAAAACTATTCCATTAACAGATGCTCCCTCTTGCTTCTGTTTCATTCCCACATACTCCCACCCCCACTTCCATCCCTAACCTCTGGCAAACCCTAATCTCTCATTTTTTATTTTAAAATACTAAATAAAAGAAATGAAACAGTATGTAATGTTTTGAGATTGGCTATTTTTTACTGAGTGAAATTCCCTTGAGTTAACACTAACTTTTTGAAATTTTAGTTTCTCTGCTGGCATTTGCCAAACAATGACATCATGCAAGATGCTGAGAATTAAAATTTTGTCCAGGAAGAAAGCCGAAGAGAAACAGGAGATCATTTTGTGTCTTAATAAAGATAGACAAAATTGGATCCTAGGGAGAATAAGATCCTGATAGAAACAATGAATAAGAACAGTCTGCCATAGCTGGTTTTCCTCTTTAGGTCTTTGCTGAACTACTGTGGGTAGGAGCAGAAATAACTATATAGAGAGCATCTGAAAATTACAGCAAGTAGCTAGCAGTCAGGAGTCTTGCGATTTTGAAGAAACAAATGTAAGAATTCAATACTATCTAGAGATAAGAAGGAATGGGTAATAAATAAGCAAACCTTTCAGTGAAGGCCCCTGGTGGCTCAGTGGTAAGAATTTGCAGGAAACTCAGGAGAAACAGGTTCAATCCCTGGATCAGGAAGATCCCTTGGAGGAGGAAATGACAACCTTCTCCTGTATTCCTGCCTGGAAAATCACATGGACAGAGGAGCCTTGTGGGCTACAGTCCATAGTGTCCCAGAGTTGTAGCATGCACTACATATGTGAACTGACATTGGTGCTCTTTATTGATGTTTTATTCAACTTAATACTTGTACCTTTTTGATAAATATTTGAGGATTATAATGACTAATTTAATGAAATTGATTCCAAAATATAATGATCACATCAATATTTGCAATTAAACAGGTGGATATTTGCATAATTTTTTGTGTGTAACCTATCATAACCTAAGAGAAGTTAATTTATTTTTCTGAGTATATTTGCTTCCCTTTTGTTGTGCCTGCACTTCCCACTGTGTTTGTTATAAATATATGGATCCTGTATTATTTGGTGGCAACAGATTCATAGAAGTTACATTTCAATTTTTATCAAGACTTTCTGTATAACAAGCCTGATAATTTACGAGTTATTAAATGTGTGTTGAGATCAATTTAACTTTGAATATATTTTTCCTTTAAGGCAGTTCTTTGCTTTTTATTTATTTAATTTTATTGATCTTAGTTCATCCTTCCTCAATATTTTCTAGGATATAATTTAGATAAACAAGTTTTCATATTCATGGACTGGGCATCAGGCATTTTTTTTCTCACAGACATACTTATCCCATTACATGCTGTTGCAAATAGAGAATATGTTGAAGATTTCTGTATTTTGTTTTGTTCTTTTCTCATTTTAATCCTTTCTGCTTTTGTATTTTTTTTAATAATAGTGTATACATATTTGTTTCCATTGTTTTGAAAAACAGAGTATCTACTGTTCCTTTTGGTAACATAAATTTAAGTAATACATTTTACCATCTGTTTTATTTTATACATTTGAATCAGTTCTAAGGAGATGGATGGAACTGGAGCCGATTATACAGAGTGAAGTAAGCCAGAAAGAAAAACACCAATACAGTATACTAACACATATATATGGAATTTAGAAAGATGGTGATGATGACCCTGTATGTGAGACAACAAAAGAGACTCAGATCTATAGAGTGAACTTTTGGACTCTGGGGGAGAGGGAGAGGGTGGGATGAGATGGGAGAATGGCATTGAAACATGTATACTATCATGTAAGAAACGAATCGCCAGTCTATGTCCAATGCAGGATGCAGGATGCTTGGGGCTGGTGCATGGAGAGGACCCAGAGAGATGTTATGGGGTGGGAGGTGGGAAGGGATTCATGTTTGGGAACGCACATACACTCGTGGTGAATTCATTTCAATGTTTGGCAAAACCAATACAGTATTGTAAAGTAAACTAAAGTTAAAATAAAAATTAAAAAAAAATAAAGTTGATAATGTTGCCCATTATCAATTCATCTTAAGAATGATAATTATAGTTTAAGTTTCTTCCTGATGTTACCTAAACAACTTTTATTTTCATGCTGTGAATTTTAGCTCTATTTCTTTCAGTCATACTGTTAATAAATCATATAATTTTCATGAAATATATAACACTTATTTTCATTTTTGTTCTGATTGTTTTTTCATTTATTCAGTTGAACCATTTCTCATCTTCTTATTGCTATATTAAGCAGCATTTAAAGATAAATCTATTTCTCAGTATTTTATTTATATTCATATCTAGATTAAATGAATTTTAAAATTAGTAGTTTTCATTTGTAAGCATATATATTTACTGTGTTGTTGAAATAATTAATATAAACTTTATCCCTTCAATCTTTGAAAGCTTGGTACTAGCACCTTATTCATGTAAATAAAATCATATTGTTGCACTTTTTTTTAGCTTACTCTCTTTTATCTTCAGAAAATTTTATGTGCACTGTACCAATTTCTTTTTGTAAAAATGATACTCTGAACATTTCTGAAGCATGACTCTTTTCTCTTTTCCCTTAGTCACAGTACTCCAATTTTTCACCTCCAAACACCAAATAGTTTAATCTCTTTCCTCTCTCTCACTATCTCTCTCTTTGTCTTTCTTTGCTTCTACAGCTATATCAATCATCACTGTCTCTTTTCTCCCATAAGTTTAGAATTTAAGCTGTTTAGAATTTAAGAATTTAAGCTACAATGATAAAATCATGATTGACATGTACCTTTTTTTGGTGACCTCTTATTAGTGTTTTAATTATCCTGTCCGACCAGAAAAGTGTTTCTTGTAGAAATATTTTAAATATATTAATTATCCTTTTGGGNTTTATTTGTGTGATATCACAACAAGTTATACGTTTTAGCTTTATTTTCAGTCTCTATATTAACCATAATCACTATTATGTTGGTGCAAAAGTAATTGTAATTTTGTATTATTGAACTTTGCTTTTTGATCTTGGAATACATTCTTAAATAAGTGTGATTATGTTATACCTCATTTTAATGAGTATGTCTCACCTTGTCATGTGGGTCTTAGGAAGCATCACTATAAAAAAAACTGGTGGAGGTGATGAAATTCCAGCTGAGCTACTTCAAGTCCTAAAAGATGATGCTGTTAAAGTGCTGCACTCAATAGGCCAGCAAGTTTGGAAAACTCAGTAGAGACCATAGAACTGGAAAAGGTTAGTTTTCATTACAGTCACAAAGAAAGGAAGTGCCAAAGGATGTCCAGGCCACCACACAATTGCACTCATCTCACATGCTAGAAAATTGATGCTCAAAATTCTCCAAGCCATGCTGCAACAGACAATGGACTGGGAACTTCCAGATGTTCAAGCTGGATTTAGAAAAGGCAGAGGAACTACAGAACAAATTGCAAACATCTGTTGGATCATAGATAAGGCAAGAGAATTCTAGAAAAAAAATCTACTTCTGCTTTATTGACTATGCCAAAGCATTTGACTATGTGGATCACAACAAACTGGAACATTCTTCAATGAAATGGGAATACCAGTCCACCTCACCTGCATCCTGAGAAATCTGTATACAGGCCAAAAAGCAAAAGTTAAAAGTGGACATGAAACAGCAGACTGGCTCCAAATTGGGAAAAGAGTATGTCAAGGTTGTATATTATCACCCTGCTTATTTACTTATATGCAGAATACATCATGCAAAATGTCAGGCTGGATGAAGCACAAGCTGGAATCAAGATTGCCAGGAGAAATATCAATAGCCTCAGATTCACAGATGACACCACCCTTATGGCAGAAAGTGAAGAGGAACTAGAGATCCTCTTAATGAAAGTAAGAGGAGAGTGAAAAAGTTGGCTTAAAACTCAACATTCAAAAAATGAAGATCATGGCATCCTGTCCCATCACTTCATGACAAATAGATGGGGAATCAATGGAAACAGCCACAGACTTTACTTTTTTGGGCCTCAAATTCACTGCAGATGTTGACTGCAGCCATGAAATTAAAAGATCCTTGCTCCTTGGAATAAAAGCTATGACCAGTCTAGACAGCATATTAAAAAGCAGAGATATCATTTTGCCAACCAAGATCCATCTAGTCAAAGCTGTGGTTTTTCTGGTAGTCATGTATGGATGTGAGAGTTGGAACATAAAGAAAGCTGAGTGCCAAAGAATTGATGCTTTTGAACTGTGGTGTTGGAGAAGACTCTTGAGAGTCCCTTGAACTGCAAGGAGATCAAACCAGTCAATCCTAAAGAAAATCAGCTCTGAATATTCATTGGAAAGACTGATGATGAAGCTCTGATACTTTGTCCACCTGATGCAAAGAACTGACTCATTGGAAAAGACCCTGATGCTGAGAAAGATTGAAAGCAGAAGGAGAAGTGGATGACAGAGGATGAGATGGTTAGATGGCATCACTGACTTAATGGACATGAGTTTGAACAAGCTCTGAGAATTGGTGATGGACAGGGAGGCCTGGCATGCTTCAGTCTATGGGGTCAAAAACAGTTTGACAGGACTGAGGGACAGAACTGAACTGACTCTTTTGATATTTTTTGCTAATGATTTATTATTTACCTGATATTTATTTTACATTTATTTTAGTCTATAGTAATGATTTTAGACAAAAAAATTTTTTATTGGAATTCAAAATGGGCCATAAAGTTGTGGTGACAGCTCACAAAATCAATAATGCATTTGGCCTAGCAACTGCTAATGAACATACAGTGTAGTAGTGGTTCAAAAAGTTTTGAAAAGGAGATGAGAGCCTTGAAAATGAGGAGTGCAGTGGCTGGCCATCAGAAGTTGACAACGATCAATTGAGAGCATCACTTAAACTGATTCTCTTACAACTACACCAGAAGTTGCCCAAGAACTCAATGTCAACCTCTCTACACTAATTTCATATTTGAAGCAAATTAGAAAGATGAAAAACCTCAATAAGTGGAGTATCATGAGTTGACTGCAATTTAAAAAAGAAATCATCATTTTGTAGTGCCATCTCCTCTTATTCTACAACAATGAACCATTTCTTGATTGGATTGTGACCTATGACAAAAAGCGGATTTTATATGATCCACTTTTGATGATATGTGATCCACCAGTGATGGCCAGGTCAGTAGCTGACCTGAGAAGAAGCTTCAAAACGCTTCCCAAAGGCAAACTTGCACCAAAAATAGGTCATGGTCAGTGTTTGGTGGTCTGCTGCTGCTCTGATCCACTACAGCTTTGTGAATCCCAGCAAAACCATTACATCTGAGAAATATACCCAGCAAATGATGAAATGCACCAAAAACTACAATGCCTGCAGCTGGCATTGGTGAACAGAAAGGACCCAATTCTTCTCCATGACAATGCATGACTGCACATTGTACAACCAATGCTTCAAAAGCTGAACGAATTGGACTACAAAGTTTTTCCTCATCTGCCATATTCACTTGGCCTCTTGCCAACCAACTACCACTTACTTCTTCAAGCATATCTACAACTTTGTGCAAGGAAAATGCTTCCAAAATGAACAGGAGGCAGAAAAGTCTTTCCAAGAGTTTGTTGAATCCCATAGTAGAGTTTATGCTACAGGAATAAATAAACTCATTTCTCATTGACAAAAATGTGTTAATTGTAATGATTCCTATTTTGATTAATACAGATGTTTGAGCTTAATATAATGATTTAAAATTCAAGATCTGAAGCTACAATTACTTTTGCTCCAACCTAATACATTTATGTCTTTCTTCTTATAAATTTTATATGTTTCTCACTATCTTATTTAATGTCATTAATCTGGTAATAATTCTAGCTTTTTATTACTTTTTTGATATAGTGTCATTTTCATCGATGTCTTTTTGTTTTTTTTTCAAGTTCTTAATTAATGACATTCTGTAGACTATCATATCAGCTCTCTTTAGTTTCTTTGATTATGTAACTTTTTTCTGTTCAAAATTTGTTTTCTAAGGTTCATGAAATAAAGTTTTTATATGTTTATTTGCAAGACAATTTTTTAGTTCTCCTATAATAGTTATGAATAGCATCATGTTGATTCTTCTTGACTTCTTCATATGGGATGAGAATGACTCTATAGCCCTTCTATTTGTACAATTATAGGGAAACTAGATTGTTCTCATTCTGCCTCTTGCTGTATTTCAGTCTTGTATTTTTTGTTTGGAGTTTCCACTGGAATGCTTGTTGTAGACAATCTGCATCTATCAATGCATTCACTTATTTTATTGTCTATTCCAGGAAGAAAGAATGAGACATTTGGAGGATTTATGCACTAAGCTGGGTGACTTTGGCCTTTCTTCACTTTTTCCAATTTTCTATCCAAATTTTGCTAAATAACAACATCAGACTGACACTTTCTACCTCCATTTAGAAATATTTATTGCATTAGACATTCCTCTTTGTTTTAGATTAATCTCTTGAATCAGAATATTTCATTAAGTTGAATTACTTTAGCTTTAGGAGAATAATAGCCTTAGCTAACGATGGGGAAGTGGAACAAAAGTTGAATCTGGAGTTCCTGCAACTATGACATCGCATGTGTCATCAGTAGTGAAATATTGAGCTTTCCTGAGACCCTTTTGAGCATTTTCTTTCTGAGTCACAGGCATCTATATTTGTTATTGTTTTCCCTTTTTCTTTTGGGAAAATAATGTAATGGAGATAATACATTTTAGAAAATTATTTTCCTGACATTCTGCTAATTTCCTCCCAGAGAGAAAAAGAAAATGTGAATTTTTGGTAATTCTTTTGGCTTCTGGTGGACTGCCACTTATTAATCATGTAGAAAAAGTGCATTGTTTCTATTCTCTCAAAGGAAATATCAGCAAGGCATTTTCCCCTGTCATTATTATTGTTTTATTTATTGTTATTCAATCACTTTTTTGAGTTATTATCTTTAAGAAAGATAATATTCTAATATTGAGGTGTTAGCCAATTACCTCAATGCAAATCTCGGTAATAGTGAAAAAGTTGTTCGTCGTCTGGATTTTGTTTTTTAATTTAATTATTCAAATTCATTTGACTTTGTTTTTTTTTTATATATATAATTTCTAATTATATAAGCACTGGGGCAATTGCACTTGTGATGCCTCCTTGATTATAATCTTAGTGATGGTAGTTTAGTTGCTAAGTCATGTCCGTCTCTTGCAACCCCATGCACTGTAGCTTGCCAGGCTCCCCTGTCCATAGGATTCTCCAGGCAAGAATACTGGAGTGGGTTGCCATTTCCTTCTCCAATGATATGTTAGTGTTCTCCTTATATTTTATATTATCACTTAATAACTATATACTGGCTCATTTATATATATATATGATGATGATGATGATGTTTATATTATTATTATTTATTTTTTCTTCCTTGGTGGTTCAGATGGTAAAGCGTCTGTCTACAATGCAGGAGACCCAGGTGGGTTCAGTCCCTGGAAGACCTCCTGGAGAAGGAAATGGCAGCCCAATCCAGTATTCTTGCCTGGAAAATCCCATGGACGGAGAAGCCTGGTAGGCTACAGTCCATGGGGTCTCAAAGAGTCGGACACGACTGAACAACTTCAATTTCACTTATATATTTTTAAAAATTCAGCTTTATTGGGATATAATTGACATATCATATTGTGCAAATTTATATTGTGCATGTTGATTTGATAAGTTTATATGTTGCAAGATGATTACCCCCATAATCAGCTAATACCCCTTCCTGATACATACAACTTTTAGCCTCTCAACCATTTTCAAGTATGTGTTTCACTTGTGTTAAGTAAATTCACATTGTTGGGCAATCTATTTCCAGAATTCTTGTCATCTATCAAAACTGAAACTCTATATCCTTTAAACAGCAATTCCAGTACCCCTCTCCTCACAGCCCTGGCAACAACCATTATGCATATTGTCTTATAATTAATTTTTAAAGTATATATTATTGCTAAATACTTTGCAAACTTAACACTATTTAATTTTTCTCCCCACCAAAAAAAAAAAAGAGGTGTCTTAGGGTAAGATTTTATCTAGTGTTTTCATTACCATACTTCTCATGCTAGAAACATATGTCTCGATATATAATTTTGGAATGAATGGCACTTTCCGAAAATGAAATTTATCCCAATTTTATATCTGATGATGAAAAATAAATGTTCAAAGAGCATTCAACCAAAATGTTCTCAAAAGCTCTTGAGTTATGATTTCATTAAGTGCATATACTTCCAAAAAACTATCAAATGCATGACATTCAATTATCTTCATCACTCAGCATGTCCAACTCTTTGTGATCCCATGAATGGTAACCTGTCAGGCTCCTCTGTCCATGGAGTTCTCCAGGCAAGAATACTGGAATGGGTTGCCATTCCCTTCTCCATGGGATCTTCCCAACCCAGGGATCAAATCTGGGTCTCCTGCCTTGCAGGCAGATTCTTTACCTTTTGAGCCAAAATGTGACATTCATTTACGTACATGAAAATGCAAAAGCTTATTTATCAATGAGCTTCTGTATTTTATATAACATAAAATACATCATCTCTAAGAACATATGCATTCTACCAAAATGCTATTTTATTATATTGTCTGATTTATAAATCCTTTAACTTAGGAATCATTTTTAATATTTTGCGGAAATTACTTTGAAATTTTATCATTTGAAACTTATGTTTTATGAAAAGTAAGGAAAATATACCAAATGTTAAGAATATTCATTGCTCAGTAGTATTAAGATCAACTTTAGTTGTAATTAAAATTTTACAGTTATAGTTTTGTTTTAATCAGATAGCAAATGCTAATCTTCTCATGTATTGAAATTTGCTGAAAATTTTAATACTTATCACTTGGGAATCTTATAAAAACTGTAATAATAAAATTGAAAATAATCATTCACAATTGGGATGAGTATAGATGAATAAATTGGCAATGAGACAGAGATGGGAATAAAGAGAAGTTGCTGTCCTTGAAGAATTGCCCTGAATCAATATCTCCCACATGGTATTAATAGTATATAATAAGGCTTTCTCCTAAAAATATTCTGTTAGTGATAATTTCTTAAATCTCATTTGTACAACAGAGAAATCTGGATGAACATAAAATGAGAAGAAATGCCAGCTCTTTTTATAATCAGCTGGGAAAAGAACACAGGTTGAAACTTTTTCTAATAATTTCTAATGGCAATTATAGTTTCCTTAAAAAGTGTTTAACTATATCAGTATATTTTGATTAGAGAAAAGCAGGGGGAAGGAAACTAAATGACAAATGATATAGAATTTTGCAGTTCTCAGTCTTGTTCATGTATTAGAATCACCTGTGTGTGTGTCTGTTTCCTCTCTGTTTGGGTGTCTTCAAATAAAGAAGAGTAAAATGACTTTGGTCTCAAGAACAATTTTATCATTTTTACAAATGTCATTTTTTCCTAATATACAAAAAAAACAGATGTAAAAGCTTATGAAAGCACACACAAAGGAGTATGGATATTTATCTCTAAAGAGTTTGTTGATCCTATTGGGAAAATGAGATCTTCCTTTTCAGGCAGGTAGTTTCTTATCTGATATTTTAGCTCAATCAATTGTAATTAAATTGATACTAATTAAAATGGGAAATCAAAAACAAATGAATTGACAAGGTGAATCATTCCCTTAAGACTAAAAAGAAATTTAAAATTAAAAGTAATTTTCTCAGGCGAAGAGAAAATTATCATCATTATAGGTCAAATACCTAAGGCATTGTGAAGTAGTTTTATTGTAAGAAATAATGAACAGGGGGCCCCACATTATTAAGATTACAAAGGAAAATAGTTGGCCAAGAAATTAATTTTAGCTTTCTGTTCCTATAATTATGACTATATACTTATTTATTAAACAATAACTGTAGAGATGTGCCTAAGGTATCAGAAAGTGCGGCAAAATCAGAGTTGGTATTGTATCATTGCAATTGTAAACCATAATTTTAGTTTACAGATTTAATGTGTCTGTATTAATCATTTTAGGCAAATATGAAACATATATTTTTTGTTTGTTTGTTTTACACTGTCCTCAAAATTGAATATGTAAGGTTCTAAGTTTTGGTTCTCTAACATGTTGAAAATAGCATGCGTATGTGTGTGTGCGCGTGCGTGTGTGTGTTAGTTACTCAGTCATGTCTGACTCTTGGCGAATGCATGAACTATAGCCTGCCAGGCTCCTCTGTCTACAGAATTCTTCAGGCAAGAATGCTGGAGTGGGTTGCCATTCCCTTCTCCAAGGGATCCTAAAATAAAATACGGATTTATAAATGAAAATCAGTTGTAGATGGAGCGATAAAATTTTGCGGCTTTTAGTATCTTATTTAACTCTCTAGTTTTAAACTAAGCTTTTATTATAAGCATATGTGTATTGGTAGTCTCTTCCATTATTTATCATACTATACCTAATGAATACTTGAGTTTCTGTTTTGTTTAATGTCACACTTTCTGTTACTGAAGGAAATAAATTCCCAAATAATGACTGTGAAGAATTTAGATTCATATAGTTCAGCACAAAATCTGAACAGAAATGTGTTGACTAATTTTCTAGGCCAATAGCAATCACATTAACATTTCCTATTATATTTTAGGCATTACTTCTAGGTTATGTGTTGTTTTACACTTTTATCCATCAAATTTTGTCACATAGGGTTAATTAAGTTTTAATTTCCCTGCAAAATAATATTGGTGGGGCAGACACAGTATAACATATTCTAAGATCCTCATACCATAGGGATTTCCTTCCTTATACTAACTTACAAATAGTGTTTTTTCTTTATATTTGATTTGTAGAAATGCTCTTCTGGCCACAAAAATTGCTGAAGAGGAAGTGTGAAGACTTTATATCCCTCATCTTTACTTGCTGAGGTTAACCAAGTGATACTGCTAAGTTTAATATATAAATAGTCATATTGTTCCTATTAATTAATGATTACTTAAATTTTTATTAATATATGTGACCAATCATATGGAACTACAGAGAATAGCATTTCATACTAAACTTTGTGAAATTTTGATTATCTGAGATTTTACCTTTTGTTTCCACAATTAACATATTTATTTTTCTACCCAAATTATATGTAATTAGTAAGTTGATAAAATATAGCCTATATTAACAATTAATTTGCCCTAAGCATTTTACCTTACATGTCTGTCACATTAGCTCAAAAGTAGCAATGCTCTTATTGACATTTTGAAACTGAGGGAACTGAAACTTATTGACATTGCACTATTAAAGGACATATATTAATAAGAGACTGACTTAGGATTTAAACCTAGAGAAGTTTGACTCCATAAGCTACAATTATAATCACCTCAATATAGCAGATATTTCCAGGTGTTATGATTTCCTTGAACTGCAGCCCTTCAAATTATTCTGGGCGAAACCATGAACTAAGATCTACCATTTTATTTTAATAAAAACCTTTGATATTTTTTCCAGACTTATTGAAGTATAAAACATTGTACAAGCTTAAATTGTACAGTGTAATGATTTGACACACATATCTATTGTGAAATATTTACCCCAATAAGGTTAATTAATCTGTCCTTTACCTCATATAGTCACCATTTTGTTTTTGTTGTTATGATAAAATCATTAAAGCTCTTCTCTCACAGTGACTTTCAAGTATACAATACAGTGTCATTAAATACAATCACCACATTTTACCTTAGATCCTTCAAACTTACTCCTCTTATAACTGAAAGTTTATAACCTTTAACTTGGTGTTTTAAGTTTAGTAATAACTTTGTGATTTAATTTTGTTATTTTTCATCAACAATATTTGAATTTTGCCACTTCTGAAATTAAGAGAATGCATGTGTTTATGTGTGATTTTTTTGTGCCCAACATCCATGCTCCTTTTTTGGTAAACCTAGTTTTTGGGAAATCACCCCTTCTCTACTCTTATATATGTGATCCAAGTGAAACTGAAGCTCTGTTCATTCTTCCTGCATTAGTGAATACATGGCCCAGTATTAATCAATCAGTTTATTCCATAACCTAGCAATAGTGCTGGTTTGGGGGATAAGGGCTGGGGACTGTAACTAACACAGTGACACTCATTTCCATGATATTTGATAGTATTAGAGTAAAAGTAATCTCTTTTTTCTTTTGTGATTGCAAGTTTTATGGCTATTTTAAGTTTAATTTGCAATACCATATAGATAGGGTCTAAGAGGGAATTAAAGTAAGATGCTGAAATATTGAACCTCTGGCTCCAGATATCACTCAAGATAGCTTAATGTCATCTTAATATTTTCATATGTCAATAATTTCCATTGTTTGCCTAGTGCATAATCTAGTTTGTCAGGCACAGTTTTATTCTATTGCTGATGTGTAATCTGCTTTAGTTAGCTTAATTCACACAGGAATTCCTTACACATTATTAGGTTTTAGAATTTACAGAATGAAAAAGGAAAAATCTTTGAATCTGCCAGGCAGGAAAAATGATTATACTTTATCACTTGCCCATCCTGTAACCTCACTGATGGTGGGAACTGTTCATTGGAAACCCCACTACATAACCATATGCTTCTACTACTCTACTTGTAAAGAGATGGCCTCTTCCCAGAGGAATGTTATCTCACATTGCTCAATTCTGTCTTCACATCTACGTGGAGCATCTACACGGAAGAACACATCCTTGTGTGTCTCTTAGCTTTGAGAAAATATTGGAAATGTTTTCCTTTCCTTTCTTTCTAGGCTCTGTGGCACAACGAAACACTATAGAAAATACTGGAGCAGGTTCTGAGTCAAGCAATATACACTACTGGCAAAATTAGCAACTGAAAGGATCCTAAAGCCGAAAGTGCGTTTTGAATCATTCATCTCATAGTTTGACATCCTCACCTCTCTAGCTTACCTTATCAGCTCAATGTGACCCTCTGAGAATGATTGTATTTCAAGTCCAGTTAGTGCTGAGGATCTTAGCATTTAGAATGTTGTTATCCAATTTTTATAACTTATGAAATATTAGAGATCAAAAAGACTTTTTAATAATTCATTTGGAACTTCAGTTCATATAAGAAGAAATCAGCTAAAACACAATCCATCATCTTGCCTTAGAACATAGATTACTGGTGACATCAGATTGTTTAAAAGAACTCTGGGGGAAACCATTCTAGATTCCTTCAATACCCTTCTGCTGGTGTGCCAGAATAAAGGCCCCATAACAATCCACATTATCAGAGTGCAGTCTGCATTTTTCAACCCCACACGAATTCCCAGAGGAATAGTTTTGTGTCTCTAATGAATATTATAATAGATCAAAATTGCAGATTATAAAATATATGAGTTGCAAAACGTATGATCTACTTGTATTTTTACACTAAAATTATAACATCAAAATTTCTCATCATGATGTAAAATATAACACTCAGAACAAATTGCCAGGCTTTGCGATGGTTAGAGGACAAACTGCTTTATCATGTAGTTCTGGTTCATGACAACCAATGAAGACATATTTGTCCTTCTAGTCCTTAGATATTGATAATTTGGTTCACTACTCTCAGGGCAGATTATATTTGATATATCTGTCTATATCAATGGCCAATAATCCTTCTTTCAATATGTTTAAGCCATGCTAGAATTCTAAGTGTTACTAGATTTGTTCCTGCTTTAGAACCTTGTCCTTCATATTTTCTGTCTGTAATGTCCTGTGTCCAGGAGTCCAATTCAACTCACATATGAGTCCTTTTTGTTATTGAGATCTTAGCTCAGATACCACCTCCACATCTAAACTTTCCTTAACCACCCAATCTGACTTGAATTCCTGACTCCAAGAAATAGTTACCCAGCATTATTTAGTTTTCTTTTTGCTTTGTTTTAATCACTCTCTGAAATTATACAATTAATGAATGTTTCACTAGGGTATTGTCTGCTCCATTACTGGAATACAATGTAATTAAAAGCAGGACCTCATCTTCTTCAGCCCTGTGTTAGTACCCAAATTGTACTAACATATTAATAGAATCATGGATAAATATTTATGGAATGGATGATAGAATATTTTACAAACTAAAATGAGAACTTCTTGGACAATTTTTTGAAACATTTAAATTCATCTATTTTAATCAAAATTATTATTTCTTTAATGTAGGTCACAGGGACATACCTGGGCAGGAAAACTGAAGGTCAGCCCTAGATAGTCCAAAATTATCTAAGTAAGTTATAAACATTAAACAACAATGACTCAGGAAGGTTATGAACCTTGCATTTATACCCTCAATGATTATTCTCTTATTGAACAGAAATTTAAATTTTGAAATTTAATTACTTAGCCCTCCAAGTATATGCCATTAGGTTGTAATTATAAGCAAAATGTTGATTAGTGCATATATCCACTTTCAGGAGATTTTCCTATGAGCTTATTTGCCTCCATTTATAGTTCTTTAAAGAGATTAAATGTAATTTTATCCCAAGTCTATTATCCTACTCATTACATTTTTTTCAAGAATTTATAGAGTACTGTCTAGTTTTGACTTCATGCCATATATATCAACATAGTTTTATGTCTCATTATAAAATATAATTCTCCCCCAAATAATCATTACCTCATTGATTACATCTCTATCCTCTAAAATGTTACAAACACAACCAGTTCAAAATAACCCATGTCTAGTCTTTGAAATTTCATAGTGACTAATTATACATCTTAGTGCTTGTTTCCTATTTCTTATCATTTCTTTGTTGTAATTATCTACCCAGCAAGATTTAGCCATCATTATTGTAGCCAAGTTGTACTGACATTTTCTTTTTCCCCCAAAAAAGCATGGCTTTTAGGATCCTCAAAATAAGAATATTATGTGAAATATGACTTTTTGTCATTTGTATTTACATAAAGCATTATTTAGTTACCTATTTCAGCTATAAGAGAAGATACATATTCTATTTAAAAAGAGAAAAAGTTTCTCTTGTCTTTTCAAGAAATAGAACAGGCGGGGGGAGGGGCGCCGGGCCG
This sequence comes from Redunca redunca, assembly GCA_006410935.1. Taxonomy (NCBI): domain Eukaryota; kingdom Metazoa; phylum Chordata; class Mammalia; order Artiodactyla; family Bovidae; genus Redunca; species Redunca redunca. The sequence continues at coordinate 301,466 of SJYQ01003974.1, forward strand.
GGCCCGGGGCCGGGGCCGGGGCCGGGGCCGGNGTTCACTTACAATTTTAACATGTCATTGATTTTACATGAGTTGTACATTATAAGTTTATTTAATATCTTTTGTTTTATTCATCATAGATTGCATAGCATGTAACTAGCATACTGTCTTATTACAAACAGAAAGAAACAATAAGTGTGATATTATACAGCAACATCACAATATTGATCATCACATAGGAGTGCTGATTGTTTAATCCATTAAGAAAATCAAGATAAAATTCTTAGATAATTTTATTTTTGTATTATTATTAAAATGCAGTTTTTCTTGTGGAACAGATTTTATTTTAAAAATTATGAAATGCTTTCTAGCAGTTANCTAAAGGAAATATTCTTTGTTGACTCTGCCCATGATTTTCTTTCTGTCAAATTAACAATAAAAAGCAAAATATTATGATATTCTTTCATGTTGAATTTGAAGCCTATAATGGTGTTTAAATATGTAGTCATTATACTCTGTTACTTACAGTGCGATAATTAAGCCACATAACAATATCATCTTAGCATATATTGCCTGCTTCACTCAACATTTATGATTGAATTTATTTTAAAATATTTCTTGTTAGACTCCTCAGTTTAGATTTAGGCTCTTTTGTGGATGTTGAGATACAATAATGAACATGACAGGAGAGTTGTTCTGGCAGCAGAGTAGGAAGACAGTCAAATAAGCAAATGTATTAAAATGTGGTCAATATAATATTAAGATTCACAGTATACATATTACACAGAGGTTTACTGGGCAGATTGAAGATTTGGAAATACTGAGGATATTTAAAATGAAACTTAAATTTGTTTGACTAAACCAAAATTAGATTCATTACACGTTCTCAGCACCAGCTGCTTTTGGAAATCGCTTGGGTAGACTGTGAAAAACACTAATGTATGAGTTGCATCATTAGGGTTCCTGTTTTATCACTATAGGTTAAGAACCTAACCATTGTATTGTTTTCTTGTGATGACCCTAACATCGAATTTTTTTTCATTTCATATATGATATTATACATGTTTCAATGCCATTCTCCCAAATCATCCCACCCTCTCCCTCTTCCACAGGATCCAAAATCCTGTTCTTGGTCGTAAAGGTGGAATCCAAAACAAGAGGACTGGTGTCTTTGTAAGCAAAGGAAAAGACATCAGAAATCTCTCTTTTTCTCTGTGTGCTTGAACATAGAAAAACATACCAGGGAAGCCCAGTGAGAAGGTAGCCATCAGCAAGCTAAGGAGAGAGAACTCTACATAAAGTAGCCCTACCAGCATCTTGATCTTGGATTTCCAGCCTCCAGAATTATGAGAAGATAAATTGCTATTTTTTATGGCATTTAGTTTGTGCAGTTTTGTTATAGCAGCTCAAGTGGGCTATTATAGAATTTTTCTGTCAAAGAAAGTGGTATGTATAAAATTTCAAATCTGAGAAGCAACTCAAAATTTGAAAAAGGGTAAATTTAGAATGGATACCAGAACCCATCTGATATTTTCATTTAGGAGATTGTCATCAGGAAACAGATGATGGTAACTTTGATTTTAACAATGGGAGTGTAAAACATGTTAAGGACTAATGATTAAATTTTTCTGTGTCTCTAGTGAAAAGTGAAGTGAAGTCACTCAGTCATTTCCAACTCTTTGTGACCACATAGACTATATACAGCCCATGGAATTCTCCAGGCCAGAATACTGGAGTGGGTAACCTTTCCCTTTTCCAGGGGATCTTTCCAACCCAGGGATCGAACCCAGGTCTCTCGCATTGCAGGCAGATTCTTTACCAGCTGAGACACAAGGGAAGCCACTGTGTCTCTAAGTGCTTCACAAAGTACTTTATGTTCATTGAGATAGGAATCAATTATTCCACATTTAAATTTTTTTCACAATATCTATCAAAATATTTTGTCATAGAGATATTTAATATATATGTGAGCATTAACTGAAGTTTGTAAAATTAAATATTAATTATATATCTTACAGAACCTATCCTAGTTAAGTGATTTGGAAACTTT
>SJYQ01003975.1:0-18446 GCA_006410935.1 Redunca redunca
GGAACAGTAATTTAAGCATTTGGGGAAACACTTTACAGAGCGTTTTGATGTTAGCTTTTTTAACTCAGAATAGCCCTGTGAAGTAGGGTGTTTAATTATCCACAGTAGATGAGATAGAAACTGAGACAGCCCGCCCCCCAGCCCCCGCCTTTGTTGTTCAGTCGCTAAGTCGTGTCCGACCCTTTGCAACCTCATGGACTGCAGTATGCCAGTCTTCCCTGTCCTTCACCACGTCCCAGAGATTGCTCAAATTCATGTCCTTTGAGTCGGTGATGCCACCCAACCATCTCATCCTCTGTCACTCCCTTCTGCCTTCAGTCTTTCCCAGCATCAGGGTCTTTGCCAGTGAGTCGGCTTTTCGCATCAGGTGGCCAGTTTGGAGCTTCAGCATCAGTCCTTTCAAAGAATATTTAGGGTTGATTTCCTTTAGGGTTGACGGCCTTGATCTCCTTGCAGTCCAAGGGACTCTCAGGAGTCTTCTCCAGCACCACAGTTTGAAAACATAAAAGTTAAATTATTTGCTTCACTGTTTTTTCTGACTTCAGACTCAGTAATCTTTTTATGTTGCCCATCACCAAATGAAGAACCCTGTTCTAAGTCGTTTGCCTGTATTTGTCCCTAGTTTTCTGTAATTCTGCAAGGAGAAACTGTTAGGTGTGTCCAAGGTCATATCAGTCCTGGAAGGGACCATTTAATAGGAGATCATCTAGCCCGGTGCTTCTTAAGATTGAGCGTGGGTTGGGATCACCTGGGGATCTTGTTAAATGAGATTCTGGTTCCGTAGGAATGGGGCCTGAGATTCTGCATTTCTAACAAGTTCTCAGGTGATGCCACTGCTGCTGGTGGTAATAAGGATCTACAACAACCCATATATGTAACTGGTGAGGAAAATGAAGCACAGAGACAAAGGGGTATGTTCTAGATTACGGACTTCCCAACTGCCAGTGCAGGAGGCAGAGGAGATGTGGGTTCATTGCCTGGGTGGGGAAGATCCCCTGGAGAAGGGAATGGCAACCTGCTCCAGTATTCTTGCCAGGAGAATCCCATGGACAGAGGAGCCTGGCGGGGTACGGCCCAGGGGGTCACGAAAAGTCGGACACCACTGAACTTGCACACACCAAGATTACACAGCCTACTCACAGAGTCAGGAATGGACTGTTTCCAGTATAAATGTAACTCCTGTGAGGTAACAAGATGATTTTCCAAGTGTATGTGAATTTTCACAGGGTGAATGACTTGGCAGTATTTTTCTTTTTCAGTTACGACTACTTTGTGACAATCAGCAGGTTTAGTACTTGAAGACATCAGTGTTTACTTGATGTCAGGGACTGTGCTGTGCAAGCTACCTAGAGGAGGTGGGACTTCTGTTGGGTCTTGAAGAATGGATAGAATTTGCATGAGCATGTGGAAAGAACAATGTGCATGGGTACACTAGAGTGAACTTGATAGAAAATGATGGGAAAAAGGCTACAGCCTAGTGAAGAGTATGTGTTTGGGGTTACTGGGAAGTAAGGTTGGATAGACTGAGCGGGATAACATTATTAAGGCCTTTTAGAGGAAGCTGTGAAACAAAACCTGTAAATAAGGGGCCACCTAAGAGATTTTTTTTAAAGCAGAATGAATAGCATATTTAAAGGAAAGGTAGGCACAAAAACCTGGAATGAGAAAACTGAGCTTGGAAGCTCTCAACAAGTTTCAAGTGATGAGTAAGTAGCATTTGAATGAGAATTACTGCTGAAATGACTGACAGGTAACTTTTCTCAGGTATAAACATTTTTTAGTTAGACGTACAATTAATGAGTGGTATGTTTTTCAGTGAACAAAAAATCCTTCAACTTATGTGCTTTTTTTTTCTTCTAGAAATCTACGAGAGAGGCCCTGAACAGCAAAAATATCAAGCCCTTGTTGAATACCTTTAGCCAGTTACCTGGAAGGTAAGGCGTTAATATCCATGACATGGGCTCATTGAAATCTTTATACTTACCCTGAGCTGTTTTAAAAATGCAGGTGTTTTTTGTTTTTAATAGTGAAAATGAAAAAAAATGTACCCTTGACCAGGCTTTTAGAGGTGTTCTAGAAGAAGAAATTGTAAGTATGTTTTTCCTTTATTTATTGTTAAAATTTTGCTGGCAGATTAGTAAATATTATTTTTTAATTTGCTTTTATTCTTAGAATAGATATTAACCATGACTATTTTTTCCTGGAGTGAACCGCTTAGTCTGTGAAACCTAACTTGGTCATAGTTAGCATAGGAGTTACATAATGAATAAGGGTTTTGATAGCATAGGTGCAATTTAAGAGTTTGGTTTAATAAATTAGCAGAGCCCTCTGCCATTGAATATGTATAAGAAAATTTGACACGAGGTGTTCCTGAGCAAGAACTAGAACTTGAAGACGGGCCCTGTCTTTGCTGTATAAACAGCGACACATCCTGGAGTGGATGAGAAGCCTAGTCCGAGGATGTTCAGCACGGATACCAGGCCCTCTTTTTCCTTATCAGCATCTTCCTCCTCAGTTAGTAATAGATAACAAGAGCCTATCCAACTTCAGTACAGAAATTTACACGTGAAAAATCTGACTTTGTGTGCCGTTAGTGGAGCACTCGAAAGGAGAAGTTCCTACAGCTTATTCTTCGTTTAGCAAAGCTTGGATCCCAAGAAGCTAGATTCTTTTCCAGTGGCCATAAAACAGTGTCCCTTTCTTTAGGACAGTTCTGTATTCATTTTGTCTTCTTCAGACCTCATCACCTGTTGTCAGGCATTGGGCAAGGTTACCTTGCTTTTTTGAGCCTCAGTTTCATTTGTCAGAGAGGAAACACCATTTTTACAGGGTTGCATAAAACGACACTTAATAAACACTCAATAAATGCTGGTTTTTATGATATTATCACACCCAAGCATCATCTCTCTTCTATTATTAATAAAACCTTTCCCAGACATATTGATGCACTAGTACAGTTAATCCCCCGGCCCAGTCTTTTGTCTGGTGCCTTTGAGTGACTTAACGGCCTCAGCACATCTGTACTTGATTAGCTTACAGGCTTAATCATGCTAATAGAACCGTCTTCCCAAGACTCTTGGATTTTAAGTGAATCACCTGCTGCTTATTTACTTAATATACTTCTACAGTTAGCGTTCTTATCATTCATTTAAAAAATATTCTTAGTAATTTTATCCTCTGTGAGAAATATCCAATGTTTGTGATAATCAATTTAATGTCAGAGGGTATGTTTTTCTTATTATCAAATTAGTCTAAATTCTGGTTCCTAAATTAAGTTGTTTTCTCCTTTGTTGGTAGATAAATCATTCATCATGTGAAAACGTTTTAGCTATTATTTCTCTTGCTATTGGGGGAGTAACTGAAGGTAAGTATGGTTTGGTTTGGTTTGGTTTTAAAATAATCCTAGACTTGACATGCTTTATTGAAAACGTATTCTCCCCATACCTCTCTACCTAGTTGATTTTGTTCATTTTTCAAATTCTGCCTACCGACCCCTGTTGCCGAGAAGTCCCACTGAAATTAGCTCACAGTTATTTCTTGTCACTAGTATACAGTGTACACTTTGACGTACTTTGTTCTCCACTTACTTTGTTCATCCAGTGCCTATTTATACTGTGTGCCTGGTACTGAGCTAGGACTTGGAGATTCAGTGGTGAATAAAACATATTCCCTGCCTATAAGGAACCTAGTGGTTCCTGGAGGAAACACATGTAAATGTCTTATTGGGGGTAATTGAAGTGGGAAGGAAGTATAGTTGAAGTGATTCTTTAAACTTCAGAGTCTGAAGGGACCAGGATGGGCTAGAAAGAAAACTGTAACATAGGAGCTGGGGTGTAAGGGCTGTTTAAAAAAAAAAAACTGGAGCAGAATGGTGAGAGGATGATGAGAACCATGAGGAAAGAAGCAGGAGGGTAAGTTAGGATCATTTGTAAAGGGCTTTGTATGCTGTGCTAAAGAGTACCTGTGGGAAAGGCGTGGGATGGGGAGAAACTGCTGGCAGGAAAACTCGGTAGAGGTTGGTTAAGATGGGCCAGGGGTAGTAGGAGGTAGTTTTAGCAGACTTTTAAAAAGGCATGTAGTAAGTACACAGTGACTAATACACAGTAGTAGCTCATTAAATATTTGCATAAAGAAGCAATGAAAAAGTAGCTCATCAGTACTCTTTTTTAATTAGTCTTGTTAAAATATCCCTTTGATTTATTCATATAATTTATGTGAAAAGTGCCTTTTAATCTGTAAAGCACTATTCACATTTATTATTTTGATACTTATTCCTACAAAAAAAACTGAAACATACAAGGTAAAAGTGATCTTCCAGTGTAGCCGCAAGCAATTTTGTGAACTTAAGTAGTTCATAAATTTTGGCTTTAGGAGTTAAACTTGTATGAAATGCTTATTCATCATCATTTATTAAGCATATTCTAACGAGTACTGCAATGGAGTGTTCTTCGCCAGTTCTGTCAAACAGTTTGCAACATCTCCTTCATTTATTGATTATCCTGATATGATTACTCTTGAAAACTGGTAATGTTTTTAATGCTTCAGTCAGTTCAGTTCGGTCACTCAGTCATGTCCTACTCTTTGCGACCCTATGGACTGCAGCATGCCAGGCCTCCCTGTCCATTGCCAACTCCTGGAGCTTGCTCAAACTCATGTCCATCGAGTCGGTGATGCCATCCTACCGTCTCATCCTCTGGCATCCCGTTCTCCTTCTGCCTTCAATCTTTCCCAGCATCAGGGTCTTTCTAATGGCTCAGTTCTTCGCATCAGGTGGCCAAAGTACTGGAGCTTCAGCTTCAGCATCAGTCCTTCCAATGAATGTTCAGGACTGATTTCCTTTAGGATGGACTGGTTAGATCTCCTTGCTGTCCAAGGGACTCTCAAGAGTCTTCTCCAGCACCACAGTTCAAAAGCATCAGTTCTTCGGTGCTCAGCTTTCTTTATGGACTCTCACATCCATACATGACTACTGAAAAAACCATAGCTTTGACTAGACGGATCTTTGTTGGCACATGCTTGAAGTTATACAAAGTCTGTGTTTAAAACTTTTACTTTATTTGAAAAAGATAGGGACTTAAGAATTCAGTTAAGCCATGAATAAAAGTTTAAATACCTTTTTATTTTAATTTGATGGGAAAAATTTCTTCTTGAGACCAATATTATTGTTTATTATGTGACAGATTTTCTAATTGTCCATAAACGTGTTTTGTTAAACTCAACTTGGCAGATATTTATTGAGCTTCTGTTGTGTCAGACTCTCCACTGGCGAAAACCTTCAAAAATGCCTACCTTTAAAAAGCTCATAGTCTACATAATAATAATAAACAGTTTGGATATGATAAGTACTATAATTTATGTACAGTGGCTTTCAGAAGCAGAGATGTGGTAGTCTACACAAAAGTACCAGAAGAGTTTTTTAGATGCAGTGTGTACTATATGCTTTGAGTAGGAATTTACCATATGATAGAGAGGAAGAAGCCTATTTAGGCAGAAAACATTGTAAACAAAACCATGCAGGCTTGAACATAGCAAGGTATTTGGGAACTCAGGAGGGGTGTCTGTGGCCAAGGTTAAGATGAAGCTCCGAGGCTGGGACACGGGTTGTGACAGTGTTGGGGAATCATGTTATAACCCAGCTCATCAGAATCACCAGTGAAGCTCCATTTTCAAATTAACTGCCAGGCTTTCACTCAGTTTTACTCAATCTTTGAGAGTGGAATCTAGGTAATTTTCTTAAATTCTGTAATTAAATGTGTGTTATTTTGCCAAATTATACTTCAGCTGAGGGCAGGGAGTATGTCTCTCTAATCTCTTGGATATACAGGACACAAAGTATCACAAGTCTAAGTGTTAAAGGACTTTGGAGGTCATCTGGTTCAGTCTTGTCTCTGGCCTGGCCTGTCTCCCCTCAGTAACTGAAGCTCACTGTTTGACTTCTCTTAGCTGGTTCTGATGATCAGATTTCCTTTGCATTGAGTTGAACTTTGCTGCTTTATGCCTCACTAGTTCTAGGCAGTATCCCTCATATTACATTCCAGCTGTGATCTTTCCAGTGCAGTGCAGAGCTGGAAATACTACTTCCTGTTTCTGAACTACTGTGTTAATGCAATATTAGGGGCTAATAATGCCCCTAGATACTTTTTTTACATATCATGCTGAAGTGGCTACTTTTCCTAAACCCTTAACAAGTATTAGTATCTATTACCGAAAAATAGAAGGAAGAATGAGTAGGGAAATAAAAGCATTTTTTAACTAGCCTAGATGACCTTTAGTTTATTGCTTTAGTCAGATTGAATTTAGACACAGTTTTTTATTTTACCAATTTTTCCTTTGAAACAACAGTATATTTTAATAGTAAGAACTGAAATTAGTATCAAACCTTTTTGTTATCTTTTTTGACCTAGATCTTTTCAAATGACAAGGACATTTAAATTTAGCATTATTACAGAGCATTTGGAAATGAGGAAAAGGGAAAATACTAGTTCCAGTTCTTCTACTTTAAAAAACTACTATTTATTTTGGTATGTGATTTTAGCTTCTCTAGTCTTTTTAATAGATTTTATTGTTATAACCATAATATCCATACAGTTTTGAACCCTGCCTTTTTCACTTGACATTAAATCATAAGCATTTTCCAAGTTATTATAGTCATCGTAACCATCGTTTTTAATTGGCTGCATTATATTCTTTTGAATAGCTTAGTGGTGAAGAAAACAGACTGTGGAGCCAGACTGCCTGGGTTCGTATCCCAGCTCTACCGCTTACTGGCTCTATGATCTTGGGCGACTTATTTAACTTCTCTGTGTCTCAGTTTTCCCATTCTGTAAACTGGAGATAATGTTCTCTACCTCATAGGGTTATGAGGATTATGTGTTAGTGTGTGTGAAGCACTTAGTGTGCCTGACATATACTAAATGCTCTAGAAGGGTTATCAAGGATGACACATACCAAAACTTAAATAAACTTAAGTATATCTTCCTTGGGGACTTTTAGGTTGCTTCTGTTTCTTGCTTTTCACAGCCTTGTTAGGATGGACAAAGTGCACCTTTAAGATTATCTTCAAAATTTTTTGCATGAGCTCTTTTACTCAGCCGTATTTTAAACTTTTAAATTGGCTTGTGCTCCACTTGAAGGTATTTGTACGGCATCTACACCTTTTGTATTGTTGGGAGATGTTTTGGACTGTCTTCCTTTGGATCAGTGTGACACAATATTCACTTTTGTGGAAAGAAATGTTGCTACTTGGAAATCAGTAAGTGCCTTAGTTTCTTTTTCTGCTATCTTTAGCTTTCTATAGATCCAGAGTTCTGAGGGTAGTTTGTTTTATTTGTGGCTTTTATTTCTGACTTTGCTGATTGCTAAAAAGTTTACCTTTATGAGAATTATATGTTCTGCTCTCTTGGAAAAGCCAAGTAAGAGTCACATGGAGATAAAAATGACAGTACAAAATTTGAGTAGAAACAGTTACCTGGAAAACACACACTTTTACATGTTTTAAAAGTTACTTAGAATCGTCTTTGTTATATGTTTGAAAATATTTCATTAAAAATGTTATTTGCTTGGAAGAATTGAAAGCGGCATAGTAGATTCAGCACATATTAGTGTTCATTAAAATCTTACTTCCTGTGACTTACTATTGAAGAATGTGCAGCAATTTCAGAACAATAATAATAATAATTTCTGTCTTAATTTCAGAATACATTCTATTCTGCTGGGAAAAATTATTTACTACGTATGTGCAATGGTAAGTAACTGAGCAGTAAATGATTGGTTTTTAAGAAGGAAATATGGCCAGGAAACCAGGTGGTTGAATGAAACACAAGTGATAAAATTTTTCTTAAGTAGATTGTATCTTCATTTTAAAATAGCAATCTGATTTATTAAAACTGATCATTTGCTTTAAATTTATCTATTCCACCTTCCCTGGTGGCTCAGAGGTTAAAGCGTCTGCCTCCAATGCGGGAGACCCGGGTTTGATCCCTGGGTTGGGAAGATCCCCTGGAGAAGGAAATGGCAATCCACTCCAGTATTCCTGCCTGGAGAATCCCATGGACGGAGAAGCCTAGTAGGTTACAGTCCACGGGGTCGCAAAGGGTCGGACACGACTGAGCGACTTCACCCTCACCTTCATTCCTGTTCTAGGTATAAACTTAATGAAAACCAAAAAGTTGAGTTAAGTTTATCTTGTCCATGTTAAACTCATTTTATTTTTAATTTTCTAGTCCTTTTTTTTTTTTGTGACAAAAAATAGTTTCTACCCCCATTTTGAGAACTACTGCCTTAGGAAAATACTTTTGAACTGGTTAAAACACTTGGGTATATTGTAATAAATATAGAATGATCTCTGCTGTGTAACCTTTGTTTCCATTTGTTGTTAGATCTCCTACGAAGATTATCAAAATCCCAGAATACAGTCTTCTGTGGACGAATTCAACTCTTTTTGGCTAGGCTTTTCCCTTTATCTGAAAAATCGGGTAAGCTTTTATACATAAATTGCTTTGCAGGAAAATTTTTACCTGTTTTTCATGGACTAGAATATACCATGGTGATTAAAAAAAAATGTCTAAAAAGTTGAAAGATAGCATAGGAAATTGTCACTTGATTTTCATTTACTTGTAAATAGTTGTACCTATTCCAGTTTATAATATAGGTAACACTCAAAGCCATTGATTCTTCAAGTTCAAAGCTTATTAATAATAATGTACAGTTGAATCACACTGAAATATGTAGACATGAATCATGTTTTTATTTTTCTGCTTCCATTTTCTTCTTCAATCACTGTTTAGCACATTTTGTTCATTTCTTTTATCATTGTGAAATATAACAGTAGTATGAAAAGTACATAAAGTAAGCATATAGTATAATAATTATAAAGTATATAGTTGTATAACCACTGTTCAGGTCCAAAAGTGAAGCATGGCAGTTCTCTCGAGCCTTCCGCAGTCTGTTCAGATATGCCAGATTTTAATTGTCTATCTGCCTCAGTCACCCCTTCCTTAATATCAAGCTAATCTACCATCTACTTCACATGTTGTTGTAAGGATTAAATGAGTTAAAATATGTGAAGAGCTTAGAGCAGTGCTTGCTTGTGCTAAGACCTATAGTGTGTGTGAGCATTGGCAAAATCACCTGTGACTTTCTTTTTGTCCTGCTGTATCTCTGCTTTTTTTCTTTCCCTTATTTAAATGTGGTCAGGATTAATTTCAACTTACCAGTGTATTTACAAGTTGTATTTCTGATCCTCTGTCTATTTTCCCCTTTAGATTTTTCTTTAGTGCAAATTTTGTTTTGTCTGAAAATCTTTATTTCTTTACTCTTGGAGAATGGTTGAAGATTAGATAGAATGGTTGAAGTATAGAGACTGTAGGTTGGCACTGGATATAGGATTTTATTTAGTGGAAGGTCATCGTTACTTTGCCTGTGTCTTCTAGAGAGGAGTCAGATGTCATTCTAACTCCTTTGAAGATAATCTAGTTTTGTTTTGTTTTTTTTTCTCTGTTTGCTCTTGAAATTTTCTTTTGCTTTGAATTTTTATTTGTTCTTTTGTTTGTGGGGTTTTTGGTTTTTCAGTTTTATATAATGTATCTAAGCATGGATTTTTAAAATTTGTCATTCTACAGATTTGTGGGCATCTTGAGTTTGTGCATTGGTTGTCCTTCATCCACTTTGTAAAAATTTAAGTTGATATTTCTTCAGGTATTGTGTATGCTGCTTTCTCTTTATGGAACTCTAGTTAACATTCTATACCTTGTCTGTCTCTTACACTTTCTGCATTTTTCATCTATCTCTCTTTCTATCACATTCTGCGTGATTTCTTTAGAAATGTTTTCTAGTTTACTACTTCTCTGTTCATCTATGAATAATCTGCTGCAAAATGAGTTCTTAATTTCTATAATTATATATTTCATTTCTAGAAAGTCTTTTTTTAAGTCTGCTGTGTCACTTTTTAGTTTCTTATTCCCTGTTTTCAAACTTGTTTTTTAGTTGTCTAGCCAGGGTAGGCGTTGTTACTTTTATCTATGTGTCTGATAATGCCAGCGTCTTAAGTCCTTGCGGTGGTTCTTCACTCACACTTGTGCCTGTTTCTCACTCATGGTGTCTTATCTCTTTGTGCGTTGATGTTATGTTTGAGAAGATATTTGAAGGAATAATTCGGAGGCCTGGGTTAGATACTTTGCTCCAGAAAAGGGCTTTCGTGACCTGCCAGGCACCTTAGAAGGTACTACAACTAGTGTAAGCTTACCTTCATCTAGCCCAGCTCAAGGTCTGTGATTGCTTAGGTCATCGAGAAGGCTTGGCACTGGGCTGCAGTTTGGTTCATCCCTACCTGAGGACGTAGCCCTGTACGTCCCAGCCTAGAAGATGGCTGGGGTAGGATTTGTTAGATTCCACACCTTCCTTGGACTCAGATTTATTTTTAACATCCTCACTTCAGGAAGCTGCTAAAAGAGTGGCTCAGTTTTGCAACGGATTCTTCCTGTTCGACAGACAGAAGTGGCTTTGAGTGCTGACGCAGCATTGCTTATCTTTCTTGCCTTCTTGGTTTTTGCCATGTATTCCTCACTGAACGTTAGCTCTTTACAGTTTTTAAGAAAAACCAATTTTTCTATTGTCTAAAACTGTGCTGTGAACAGGGTTTATGCTCTGTAAAAATTTATAGAATTAATGTAATTAATCCAAGTTTGTAGCAGTCCTTAGAGGATTAATCTGAATTGTTAATTAGCTAGTTAATTATTAGCCTTCTGTTACTGGCTTCTCAACTTTTTCTATTTTTTAACAGTTTTACTGAGATGTGAATTTACATACCATACAGTTCTCCATTGAAAATGTGCAGTTTTCTGCTTTTTTAGTATATTCACAGGGTTTTGCAGTCATCACTGCAGCTGATTTTAGAACATTTCTCCTCCTATAGGAGCCCTGTGCCCACTGTCACTCTGCACTTACCCTAATCCCTGCCTCTCTCCCCGAAGAATAGGTCATCTACGTACTCATCTCTGGATTTTTCCTATTCTAGACATTTAAAAACTGGAATAATACAATATGTGGTCTTTTGTGACTGGCTTTCTTAACTCAGCTTCGCATCTTCAGGGTTCACCTGTGTTGTGTGTATCAGTAGTTCATTCTTTTTTACAGCTCCATGGTATTCTCTGCACGGATAGACTGCAGTTTGTTTATCCATTTACCAGTTAATGGACACTTGAGTTGCTTCTGCTTTTTGGCTGTTGTGGATCATGCTGCTGTGAAGATTTGTGTACAAGTTTAGTGTGGATGTATGTTTTCACTTCTCTTGGGCATATACATAGAATGGAATTGATGGGTCATATGGTAACTGTTTTAATTTCTCCTGGAGGTATATATGAGAGTAGAATTACTGGGTCATGTGGTAATTCTGTGTTTAAGTTCTGGACGAGCCACCAGACTGTTTTCCAAAGTGGCTGCTTCATTTTACAGTCTTACCATTGATGCAAGTGCCTTCCAGTTTCCAAACATCCTTACTAACAGAAACTAGGTTGGCATTTGGGGATATCTTGTAGTACTCTTTTTTTCTTGTGTTTGTAGATGCTGAAGAGTCAATGGAGTATATCCCAAGACCTTTAGAAAGCTGTTTTAGCATGTAGTTTATCCATTAAATTTAGTTAAGTAAGTATAACTGAAATTTTTAACCTAATGGAGAATTACGTCATGTGCTATTGAGTAATAGAGGATAGACAAATATATTTTAAGTAAGTAATACAGAATGGTGAGCCAAGTTCATTCACTAGCTTAATGACTTCATATCTAGCATATTAGTTTTTCTTTTAAAAAGGCTTTTGTTTTAAAGTACTTTTAGACTTAAAAAGTCTAGAGTATATGTAAAGATACTATAAAGTACCTGAATAGCTTCACCTAACGTTAACCTCTTACATACTGTGTACATTTATCAAAACTGAGAAGTCAACATTGGTGCAGTACTTTATTTAGACTTTATCAGTTTTAGCACTGCTTTCTTTGTTGTTTAAGGATCTAATCCAGGATCCTGCATTTAGTTGTGATGTCATTTTAATCTCTCCAGTCAGTGACAGTTCCTCAGCCTTTGCAATATTTTTCATGACCTTCATAGTTTTGAAGAGTCCTGGTCAGGTATTTTGGAGAATGCTCTTCCCTTTATGTTCGTCCGTTGTTTTTCACAGTTAGATTGTGGTTGTGGATTTGAGGAAGAAGACCACAGAGGTGATGTGCTTTTCTCGGTGCATCGTTTCAGCGGGGTGTTAATGTATCTTTTTTACAGGGGATGTTATCCTTGATCACCTAATTAAGATAGTATCCTTGATTATTTATCTACTACAAAGCTACTATCTTCCCCTTTGTAATTAATAAATATTTGGAGGGAGATACTTTGAAGCTTTGCAAATATTCTTTTCCTCCTTAAATCTTTGCCCACTGAGTTTAGTAGCGTTCATCAGTGAATCTTGCCTGTAGCAATGATTATTAGATTTCCTGGTGGTAATTTTCGATCTCTTTCATACCTTCTACATTTATGAATTGGGATTCTTCTCTAAAGAAGAATTGTGTCTGGAATTCCCTGATGGACCAGTGGTTAGGACTCTTGAGTTTTCATTGCTGAGAGCCCAGGTTTGATCCCTGGTCAGGGAAGTAAGATCCCATAAGCCATGCAACGCAGCCAAAAAAAAAAAACAGTTGTGTCTTCCCCCTTGTTTACCTATCAGTTCAATCATCTATTTCAAAATGGAACTAATGAATATTTATTTTATATGAATTATAATCTCACAATATCATTATTTACTTTGTTCAGATTATTCTAGTTCTCCCCATCGGATCTCTTTCATGCATTCCTGATATAAAAGGATAGTCCAGGTGCATCATGTATTTTTCCTTCTCAGCCACTTCTCCAAAGAGCCTGATTTGTCTTATTTTTAAAATGGTGTTTAGAAGACAAGATCTGGGCCCTAGATATGCTAATTATTACTAGAATATCACTGCTGCTAGGCCGTCTCAGTGGACAGAGCTTGGAAAGATATGTATAAATACTAACATATACATATGCATCTTTATTTATGTTATCTGTCCACATTTTTTTTTAAATGACCAAAAACAGTGATATCATAGTGACTGATAACTTATGAGTCTAATCTCGCACCAGCTGCTACTGCTGCTAAGTCACTTCAGTCGTGTCCGACTCTATGTGACCCCATAGACGGCAGCCCACCAGGCTCCACCTTAGACCTGCTTATTTCTAACTTCTTTCCCTGACAGTGAGAAACACGGCTCTCACTGTAACTTTTTTTGTATATATTATTACACATTTATACTATCTGAGTAATATAGTTTCTGATTGTGCTTCAGCAAAATCACAAATTAGTACATAAAGCATTCTGTAAAATTGTTCTAGAATATTCATAAATAACAGATCAACTATATCTGTATTAGTATGTATAGAATTCTGCATACTCTAAAAGCACCTTCAAGAAATGAAGTTTAGAAGGAATTTGAAAATCAAGTGTAAGTGTGATATTATTTCTGACTTGATCTTTTGCTTAATTAGTTATTTATCATTTTATATATTTTAGTTATTTGACAACAAAGTTGTATTCTTAAACTGGTTTAGGTGTTTGGGTTTGCTTTGAAAATCTATTTTTTTGTTTGTTTTTTTAATAGGTCTTAACTTGCAGAGTCAATTTAATCTGGAAAATGTCACTGTTTTCAATACCAATGAGCAGGAAAGCACATTGGGTCAGAAGGTGAGGCTGATGTGAAATCAACAGAACATATTTTAAGTTTGTTATTGAGATAACTAGGACTTCCCAGGTGGCACAGTGGTAAAGAATACTCAGAAGACAGGGGTTCAATCCCTGGGTCAGGGAAGATCCCCTGGAGAAGGAAATAACCCACCCCAGTGTTCTTGCCTAGAAAATTCCATGGACAGAGGAGCGTGGTGGGCTATATAGTGCATGGGACCACAAAGAGTCAGACCCAACTGAGCACACGTGGCATTGAAAACAGGGTTGGTGAATGGTTGGACATTCTTTACCTGCTCTTCATTTAGGAGCAAGTTATAAAGTTTAAAATTTTTTTAATTAGATATAACTAATATTTCACATTAAATTAATCAGAATACTTAATTTATCCCTTAAATTGTAATCATTGTCAATTTGGAAATGATACTGACTTTAAGATTTTTCTTTTCCCTTTTATGTATCTTTTAGGTATTTCTTGGACTATTCTATGTAAACTAGTTGTTTAAAATTTTTCAGTATGGAGCTGGACACCAAGCATATCCTGAAGTGTTTGCAGATAATAAGTGTTATGTGTATGAGCTGGGGAAGATTTTCAGAGTTCAGTTAAAGTTGGGGACAAAAACTGCTTAAATTCCCTTTGAGAGTTAGTTACTGATTCATGGAGTCCTTAGTGTACTAATGATCTTCTCACTTCTCACAAAAGATCATTGTGTACTGTATTTCCAAATCATGTTTTGCCATAGATTCTCTGTTCGTGGAGAGAATCTACTGACCATATTTGGAAAAGTACTGGTTTAAAACTTTACTGTGTCTTCATGATTATCTTATTGTCATACGGCTCTTGAGTTCTTGGATCCCTGTCATATAGAATTCTCTTCTGCCTGACAACTGCTTCATGACCAGATGTACATTTTTTACAATTTAGCACACAGAGGACAGAGAAGAAGGAATGGATGTAGAAGAAGGTGAAATGGGAGATGATGAAGCTCCAACAACTTGGTGAGTGTTTAGAAGTTCAGATTTCTTGATTTACACAGAAAATACCTTAATGATTTACCAAGTACTAAGGTAGAGAGAGGAAGGAGGTAGGAGAATGTAGACAAGGAGGAAGGAAATAATGCGTACAGATTCCTTTTATTTGTAACTTTATATATATGTTTTAAAATCTTAACTCCTAAATCACTAATGGACTGAATCAGTTGGTTTCTAAATTGTGTGCAGGCAGTCTGTTGTTTAGGTGTGGCCGACCTTATGCAGATGCATAACATTCGAAAAGCTAACCACAGGCAGCTTCTCCCTTTCTCCCTTCCATTTCACTTTGAGATCATGGTGCTGTATGGATCACTAAACCTACTTCCTGTTTCTCATATAAAATTACAGTGTTTCTTGGAATATTTGTCTGGGCATGAAGCTTAGCAAAGATGCTAACTATAATCCATAGGTTCAACTTGTTAAGGTTTATTCAGAAAGAATGGAATAAGCTAGTATGCAATTATGTTTACAGACAGAATGAATTTTAAGTGGTGATGTAGAAATACTTTTGTAGATATTGGAGGATATGAAGTAGTTGATACCGCAACCATTTTTAACATATGGTTAATACTAAAAGACTTCATAGGTCTTAGTCCACTGTCCTTGGGTATTTGCTTTTTTTTCCTGTAGTCTTGGATGGTCCATCATCACATCTGCCTTCCAGCCAGGGAAAAGGGAAAATGGTGAAAATGGCCCACAAAGAACATGTGACTCCCACTCCCAACTGATTGGGCAGAATCTAATCACATGGCCACACCTGGTGCAAGAGAGGTTGGGAACGTAGCCTTAAATTCTGAATGTATCCAGCCAAAATTCAGGGGTTCCACTACCCAAGATAAAGACAGAATAAGGGTCTGAGAACCCCTGAAATTATTTATAGTAAAGTTTATATAAGTATTTATGAATTTGTATTCTTTTCTGGGGAAAGAGGCCATGGCTTTCATTAGCTTTTTAAAAGGACTTGTGCCCCAAGGAAAACTAAAGCATTTAGATATTTCTAAAAGGACTTAAATGATTTAGTGAATGTAACATTTGTTTTATCAGCTCCATTCCAATTGATTACAACCTGTACCGAAAATTTTGGTCACTTCAGGATTACTTTAGGAACCCAGTGCAATGCTATGAGAAAATCTCATGGAAAACTTTTCTCAAGGTGAGTTGCTGTTGCAGAGTACCAAAAGCCCATTATTTTATAGCTAATGGCAGAGTCAGAACTTGACTCTTGTCCAACATACTTTCCACTGTTTGGTTCTTCTGCCTGTTATGTTTTTATACCTATTTCATAATATAGATGGTAAGCTATAGATTACTATGTAAACAGTTGATTTTGAGAGTAGTTTATAAATTATTTGAGGATTTAAAGGTTAGTAGTTACAGCTTTGGTTTTTTATATTGGTTTGATTTTTTACATAGTATTGTCAACATGCATTGGTGAACTGTTTGCAGACTACATTCTGCCTTTATTTTGCACAGAATTATTTTGCCTGTCCTTTTAGAACAGGACTCTGCAGACTATGGCCTTGGACCACATCCAGCCTAATGCCTGCTTTTGTAAATAAAGTTAATATAATATTGGCAAACAGCCACACCAACAGTTTACATATTATCTGTGATTGCTTTTGTGCTATGATGGCTGACTTTTGTAGTTGAGACCATTTGATGAGTCATATGGTCTAAAATATTTGCTGTCTGACTTTTGCAGGAAAAACTTGGTAACTTTTTTTTTTTTAAAGAATTCTCTGTATTTCTTTTCTTGGCCACTTAAAGGTCAGTTTGTCCTTTTTGTTGTAACCAGAATCTAAAGTTAATAGGTATAGCTTTTAAAAGTAGAATAGTATGTATTCTGTGTTACTTTTTAAGGTTTTATATGCAGTAAAGTTTTTATTTTATATGCAGTACTTTTTTTTCCCCCCCATAACTGTCCAAATTGAGATTAAATAGTGAGAAGTCACTTGGAATTGTCCCTCAACTGGATAGGGTTTGACATCATGTTTTTATTTGGTCACTGTCTTTAGCACAGAAGAGGCTTGAGAGTTCCCACTGCTGATTAGACAACTAACTTTACTGACAAATTTCTTCATACTCTCAAAACATTCCCTTCTCTGTTTTCTCCTTACACATACTACTTAAGAAATCACATATCTTCAGAAGTAGAGAGCTTATTCCTAGTTTCAGAATAACCATAAAATCTCACACAGAATAGTTTTATCCTATTTTGCTATCATAATTTTTCTTCCTTAATGTGCCTTCAGTATGTGTGTATGTTAACTGGGAATAAATTATAGATTATTTTGATAAAGAGAAGCACTAAGCAAATGATTGGGCAACAGTGCCAAGTGAATTTGTATTTTTATTTTGCAGTATTCTGAAGAAGTCCTAGCTGTTTTTAAGAGTTATAAATTAGATGATACTCAGGCCTCAAGGAAAAAGATGGAAGAATTGAAAACAGGAGGAGAGCATGTATATTTTGCAAAATTTTTAACAAGTGAAAAGGTATGAATCTCCTTTTTTCACGAAGCACAGTAAGAAATATTTTTGTTTTTTTATTTAACTGATACCCTTGTAAGTTAAATACAATAGAAAAGTTTCTGACTTTATTTTTTGTTAAAACTGATAAATGTTTGAGAGTCCTGTTTCTTTCTTGTAGTAGTAAGACTGATTTCAAAGGTAAACAAAATTGTTCTGCATTGTCTGTTGTGTAAATTTACTTTAGGATAAGTGGGTGTTAGTTACTTTCAAGTACATATATTTGAACCTTAAGTTAGGATTTAATTTGCATTTATGAAAATATTTTGTAATTAATTTGCCATTTAGGTACAAACAAGGGATTTTAAAATTCCCTGCTAATTTTATTTATACAGTTTAATAAGTAAGTTTTTTTCAGTTACAATGCTAAGGGATTGTGTAAATTTCTAGTCAGGATGGCACATTGAGTTTGTTTCAGCTCACTTCTTTTGCTCCAAACACATAGCAATGATAGGTAAAATATAAAAAGAGAAAACCACAAAGACAACCGGGCTTCCTTATCCAAAGCTGGATAAATATCTTCATGGACCAAAACTGCCAAGTAGTAAGTGAAAAGAAAGCCTTGGGCCTCCTGGATTCTATATTCCAAGCAGGTGGTGGCACCCAAGGGTTTGGCTATAAGTGAGGCCAGGTGCGTTCCGTGTGGGACAAGCAGCCAGAGCCACATTCACCTGCTTGAAGCCAGAGACTGGGGTGGAAATTAACCCACTTTTGAAAAGAAGCTAAGATAGATACTACCATTCTTCTGCCAAAGGCTGTCCTTCCATTCAAAACTCTCTGATGAATTCCGAAACCCAGTGCTAAGAAAGATCACCGACAAAATCAACTGTTGATGTATATGTTTCAAAACTTTACGTATGTTTTGGATGATCAAAGAGATCACTGACAATAGAACATCCTTTGAGAATGGGAAATTGTGAAATTGAAAAATTTGAGCAGAAATGAAATAGAATAGTTTAATATGACAACTAATTGAGAGTCTTGAAAATGAAAAATATGATCATTGAAAGCACAGCACATAGAATTAAACAATAGATTGGACACAGATGACAAGAGAACAAGTGATGGAAAGTTCACCCAAAACACAGCACAAAGAGACAGACTTTTTGCTAACCTGAAAGCAGTTAGGAGCCATGGACGACAGACTGAGAA
>SJYQ01003975.1:18824-55989 GCA_006410935.1 Redunca redunca
AGATTTACCTTTTATAATCTTACCCTTCTAGTTTCCTTGCAGTGCATAGCTAAGCTTCGTAATTCCATTGGTTTGCATTAAGAAGCAATAAAAATAGACCTAAGAAGCTTTAAATTTATGTGGAAAAGAGAACACAAGAGAAATTTAACAACTGGAATATAGAGCACGTGCATAATAATTCGCATCCACGGAAGATGTATATAAGTAAAAACTGATCAAAAAAGTTGAAGTATTAGGGTGGAAAGAGACATGCCAGGCAAATACCAACAAAAAGAAAGCTACATGAATACAAATAAAATTTAAGGCAAAATACGTTAAGTAGGATGAAGGAATGCATATTAAAGGAATGTGCCACCAGGAAGATATCATACACTTACCTGCACTTAATAATATACCCTCAAAATATATCAGGAAAAACTTCAAACAATATGAGAAATTGGCAGGTCCACAGTTATAGTGGGATATTTTAAGTGCCTTCATCAAAAGCTAATGGGTTGAGCAAACTAAAGATTAGTAAGTATTTAGAAGATTTTAGCAATAATGAACTTCAGTACCTGATGGTTCAGACAGACCAAGATTAACAGGTATATGATAGGTTTGCATAAAAAAAATAATCCTGATGTATATATGGAAACTTGTACACAACAAGTAGAGATAATGTTTTGAGTACACATGGAATGTTCACAAAATTTGTGTACTAGGTCATAAAGGGAGTCTCAGTGTATTTCAGAGATTTCCTGTTGTGCAGAATACACACATTCTCTGGCCACAAGGCAGTTAAATTAGAACTATGAAAAGGATAGTTTTAAAAGATGTGAATGTATGGAAACATGAAAGCATTCTCCAGGAATTAAAGAGAAAATCACAATGAAAATTCTAAATTTGTTATAAATATGTTATTATACAGCAGATTGGAAGTATTTTATGTCATGTGTGTGGGTCACAAAGTGAGAGGTAAAAATATTACTTGAAATGCACTAATGACAAATTTAAGAAAGAACAACTAACTGAGAATTTAATAAGCTCAAAAAGATACAGAATAAGCCTTGAGAGAAGTAGATAATAACACAAATTAATGAAATATAAGAAGTTATAGAACATAGCAAAACCAAAAGCTTGAAGAGAAAAATATTGTAAAAAAGAATTTATGTAACAGTTCTCATAGAACAAGTCTGACCAAGGGGAAAAAAAGATACCAAAAAACATTGTATTCTGAACTGCTGTATTTTTAGATCTAATGAAATAGTCATTTCATAGAATAATTAATTGCCAAATGGATTCACAAAGAAATTAAAACCCCGAATAAACATAGAACCAGGAAATAGTAACCAAAGTGACACCTTTCAAATTACATCAGGCCTCTAACTTTTTAGGTAGATAATATCAGTACCTCAAGGGATAAAGGAAAAGCAAGCTAGGTTCTTATATAAGATTAATGTAACTTTTAAATGAAATCACAATAAGGACAGAACAATTTAAAAAGTATATATCAATTTCACTTATGAATAGAGATGAAAAATATATTGTAAAAACTAATAAATCAACTGTAGTTATTTTTTAAAAATAAAGACTAAATAATAACTAATACTTATTACAAAAACAAATCAGAAGGGAATTCAAAAGAATTCTCAGTAATTTCAAGAACAAGACACGGGTGTCTACCAACCATATTTCTGTTCAGTGCTGTAATGGAGGACCTAGTCATTTCAGTAAGAGAAAACAGAAAAGAAACGAGAGTTGTATGCCTCGGAGAGAAAAGACTGCACTGTCTGTATTTGAAGGCAATAGAATTGTCTACAAAGAAAATCCGAGAGAACCAACAGACTGTTTCAGTTGAGGCAGATTAAGCAAAGTTACAAAAGGAAAACATCAATAGTGTTCCTGTTAACAAAATATTGTTTAAAACAGCAGTGAACACTAATACCTGGGAGAGATCTTCATGGAGAAAATGATAAAAATGAAGAGGTCTGATGACATTTATAGATAGGAAGACCCAGTGCTACTTCTCTCCAAATATGTCCATAAATCCAGTGTGTTTTGAATCGAATCCAAACAGGCTCTTTAAAGGAACTTGAATAGTTGATCTTAAAGTTTTTATGGAAAAGCAAACGCCAAGAGTAACTAGGAAAATTTAGAAGAAGATGGGAATGGTTGCCTTGTCAGATATTAAGACCTATAAAGATCTAATAATTAAAACAGAGAATAAGTATCAGTACAGGTATAAAGAAGAAAAAAGAACTAGAACTAGACACTGTGAAAAGACAAGCCACGAACTAGGAGAAGGTATTCACCACGTCCAGAACCAAGAACGATTACTATCCTGAATATTCCTTTGACAGAAACACAGCCACATGGAAAACTGGAAAGATGGTATGAACAAGTAACTTACAGATACAGGAACCTGCATAGCTAATGAGCTTAGAAAGGATCGAAACGTCTGTAGTAGCTAAAGAAACTTAAATGATGAGATAATCACGTCACACAACAAATTGGCAACATTTAAATATCCTAACAAAAAATATGTTGACAGAATTGTGGGGAACAGAGCTAGCACACACTACTGCTGCTGCTGCTGCTGCTAAGGCGCTTCAGTCGTGTCTGACTCTGTGTGACCCCAGAGACAGCAGCCCACCAGGCTTCTCCGTCCCTGGGATTCTCCAGGCAAGAGCACTGGAGTGGGTTGTCGTTTCCTTCTCTACTAGTTGAGTATAAATTGAAAACAGCCACTTTGCAGAGCAATTTTATAATACAGAGCAAAGTGAAAACTTCTTTTCTAAGAAGTGGGCCCTAGAGAATCACACAAAAGACTCATTGATTGTAACCTGTGTGTTTGTGAGTGAAAATGTGGGAATAACCAAATGTTGATAAGTAGGAGACTGGGTGGGTGGTAAACTTATGGTAAATCTTTATCCCATTGAGTTCCATAAAGCACCGAAAATGGATGACAGGGGTCAGCACACCGCTCACTGCATGTCTCTATAAATGAGTATTTATAGAATACTCCCAGCTACACTTATTTCTTAACGTGTTGTCTGTGCTGCTTCTGCCCAGCGACAACAGAGAGTAGTTGTGAAGACAGTACAACCACAAAGCCTAAGATAATTTACAGACTGACCCGTAACAGAAATTTGCCAACCCCTGAGCTAGAGCGCCAAGCATTAAGCTGTACATGTCAAAAATATGTATGAAACGTAGCTTTTTGCAGAGTAATGCATGTAGTGTAGTTTGAAAACATGCAAAATACCGTGATATATTATTTACTGATGCCTCGTATATATAAGAGTATATGCATTAGAATCATCAACACCAAATACATGGCAGTGCTCGCCATAGTGAAAGGAGCATTTAGAGGGGCGTTAGCAGTTTCCACAATACTCTGTTTCTTTAACAAACGCAGAACAAGTAAGAATGTTGGGATTTGATATGTAATTGGATTGTGAGACGTGAATGTTGTATTACTTAACTGTGCCTTTTTGAACTTTAAGAAATACTCCATAATTTGAAAATTAGGTATTTTGATCTCATGTGTTATTAATGACAGATTAGTTAAGAATTTGATCAAAGAGAATGCTGTTAATATTTTGTTTTCTAGCAAAGATTTTTTTAAGTATTTTGTATTAAAGTAACAGAAATGGAAGATTTCATATTTCAGTTTAATTTTACAAGGGGTATTGTTTTGCTTTTTAATTTTTTTATTATCAAAATTTTCAAATGTGCAGAAAGGGATATTTTTTACATGTACAGTTTATTGACAGAAAGGCACATAAGGATAGCTAAGAGTGGCCTGAGCCTTTTTAGGTTTAGGATAATAATTAGGATGGTTGAGGCCTGAGCCTAAGAGGTGCAGTGAAAACAAAGGACAGTAAGCAGCCCTTTATTCACAAAACAGACAACAAAAAAATATTTGACCCATTGCATCATGTAAATGTGTAACTTTTAGAATAACTGAAGAAAAGTAGAACTAGAAAATGTATATTGTGGGAGAAAGAATACAATTGAGTGTTTCAGTTTTGCCTCTTACTAACTGCTATGTGGGTCATTGCAGGGGTCATTTTAACTTGTTGGGGCCTTGTTTTCTTAAGGATAGTGTGAAGCAGTTAGTTTAAATGATCAAACTAGCCTTTCCCATCTGATTCAATGTCTTGTTGACTCCTATTCTCAATCTGTTATTTTTATTTAAAAAAAATTATCATCTAACATAAAAAGTAAATGTGGAAAAGATGATTTTTTTAAAGCTCAAGGTAGATGAAAAGTTCCTAAACAGTGCCTGTTTCTTCAAGCCAGGAGTTCCAGACTGAACTCCTCAGGGTCTTGCCTCAGCCTGTTCCTCCTGTCTCTTTCCTCTCATATATATGTGCTCCGACTTTGGGTTTGCTCCTGTGGGTCATGGCTGCTGCTTCTTCCAGGAAGTCTTCCTGGAGTAGTTCAGGCAGACAGGCGAGTGGTGGAACCTGTCCGTGAATTGACCAACACTGGAGAAAAGTAGGCTTTGTTGGGGAAACTGTTGTGTTTTATTTTGGATGGAAAATCTGATCGATTGTCAGTGGGACATTCAGATGAGATGTGAAGTAGCTTCTTGAGGACACAGATCTGGAGCTGAGCGAGATGAAAGTTATAGATATGGTATATAGTTTGGTTAACAACTTATATGTGGTAATTTAAAAAGAGAGTGTAGACTAGAAGGAGAAAAATGCATCAAACCAAATCCTAAAGAAAATCAGCACTTGAGGGAGAAGGAAGAAAGGAGAGGAGAGGAAGAAGATTGAGAATTGGAGGAAAACTAGAAAGATGTGACTTCTTGGAAGTGGAGCATATCAGGCAGGATGAGGACTATGAAGAGTGTTCACTGGATGTAACAAGTAAGTCATTGGTGATCTTAATGAAAACATTTCCCATGGGTTGGTGACACAGTGCCCCACGGGTTGTGGTAGGCTGAGGACTGGATGGGAGCATTGAATGTAGCCAGTTCTTTCAAGAAGCTTTGCTCTTCAGGGAGGAGAATGTGAAGCTGTGGGATCTTTTTGAGAGAAGTTATTAAATGCTCAGTGGGAAAGAAGAAAGGGCTGAAGGCAAGCACCAGGGTAGTTATTGATGGGACATCCAGACAGAAGGATCAGCTTCAGTGGTGACGTTGTGGCAGAGGAACGAGGCAAACGAGGATGTGGGTGCAGTGGAAACATCCAGTTCATTGAGTTTTTCCTCCACGTTGAAGGTAGAGGTGGTTAACCACTGAGAGCGAGAGGGCTGGTAGCAAGTAGTCTGCTAAGTGCCATGGTTGAAATAGTTGCTGTGGAGAAGCCTTGGAGGGTGAAGATGCTGATTAGAGATCAGGGAGACTTCTAAACTGGAGACAGTAGCATAGTGGTGGTTCCGTCTGCATGGCTGTGAGATTTGTATTTTCTTTGAAGCAGCTCTACCTGCAGCCTCAATGGGGAGCCTCAGTGTTAGGATAGAGAAGGTGACCAACAGTTGGTTTGATCCAAGTTGCCCTTTTGCCTGGTAGATGTGATAGAAGTATGGGACGAAGGTATGGAAGAAGTTGGCAAGAAGGTGATTGAAGAGCTAGACCATGTGGTCCAGGGCAAGGGTCCCTTGACTACAGCTCACAGGCCACATCTGGCCCACTTCCTGCTTGTTTTTTTTAACATTTTACATGTTTATATTAAGTACCTGCATACTATCCATTACATACCTCTTGACTCAGATAACCCTAAGTATTTACTCTCTGGCACTGTAAGGAAACGTTTCCTGATCCTTTGTGTAGACTAAAATAGGGTTAGAGTGAAAACAGGATGAGATTTAGAGATATGCAGAAAGTAAGGGTTCAAGGAACATAAGTTCTCAGTAAAGTCCAAATATTAAGTACATTGGGCAGTTGAGTGGCAGACCAGGAGGGATAGGAGCTCGTGAGTAAAGATTTCAGAGCTGGGGTGTCTGAGTGACGGCCAGGCCCGGCTGGGGCCGTGGTAGTGGGGGACCAAGTAGACGGGGCAGTGGCGGTCAGTGGAGTTGAGGTCAGGGAACTGAGAGCCCAGGTGGAGATACAGAGCCATCCAGCACTGGAGGAAGGGAAGGCCGGGAAAATGCCATTCAGCTTCCTGGTTAGGGATGGTTAATATGGTAACAGAAAAGACATGGGGTTTGCTTGAACAAGAGCCGGCCCTGGAGAAGTAGCTGGTGAGTAGTATGGCTAATGACTGTTGGCCGCCGCATGACCAGGTCTCCCAGGATGGCTGTTCTCGTGCTCTGTCCGTCCCCTGCCGGCAGTGCCTGCTTCATCTGCTCACATGACTGGCCTTCTGCACACCTGCCCCAGGCCCCAGCTAGTGACTCTTCCCATCATTAGGTCAGAATGGGAGAGGGTGCCAGGAGACCCAGCCCAGCTGCTGGGTTAGTAAATGGAAGCATCACCCAAGGAACTTGGGACCTGGAGCTGGCAACGGGTTCCAGGGGCTGTCAGGAGTCTCACTGGTTATTCCTGTAGAAGATGGCAACCTCCCATTGTTGCTCTAGGCCTTGGGGGCAGGACAGCATGGGCAGGTGTGTAGGAGGTCCAGCAGCTTGCCCTCAGCCTCCAGGGACTGATCAGAGGATGCCTTCATCACCGAGGTCATCCTACAGGGCGACCACTAGGTGGCAGTGTTGTTGAGGAGCTTCCTCCAATGACCTTCAAGTCCTTTCTCGTTGAGATCCTGTGATAATACAGGTGTGATGATTTTCTCTAAGATACAGCAGCCCGTTTTATTCACGGGTGATTCTTCACTTCTGAGATTTCTCACTTTCTTGTTATTGAGCACCCACCCTGCTGCAGGCACTTTTAGGGCTCCAAAGAGCTGCATCTCTTGGCACTGTCATCCACGGTGACCCTCCTTTGGCCAGTTTCTTTATATGTCATTCTTTCTTGCCTTTATGTTTTTGTATGTCTCCTTTTGTTCTGACTTCAGGACACAGATAGAACATTGTTAACGACTGACATAAATCTCATGGCATAACTGGTTAAGGATTCTAAATGAGGCCTTTGCTACACTCCCCTGGGGCTTGTGTGGTAACGGCTCACGTACAGCGAGTTCTCTTCGTGTTTCTTGAGTTGAAATCTTCCATTTCTGCAGGCATCACCTGTACCTTTAGGCAGAGTTTGAATTTAATGTGCTGTTCTGTGTTGTGCTTGTTTTTTGAGTAGTTGATGGATTTACAGCTGAGTGACAGTAACTTCCGTCGACACATCCTGTTGCAGTATCTCATTTTATTTCAGTATCTCAAGGGGCAAGTCAAATTCAAAAGGTGAGTTAACATAGGTAGTAAATGGCTTATAAACGGCAGCAAAGAGAAAGACTGCTTGTTGATTTGTTTTTTTTTTTTTAATGTACTGGGCTCATTTTATTTGTAAGGCTCACATCCCTGAAAACTAGATAATCAAGGGCCTTTGTAAGATACAAGACACTAAGGAATTCATTTTAGAGAAAAGGCTGTCAGTGTCTTTCCTGGTGAGCCCCAGGCAGCCCAGAGTTCTCAGTTGTCATGGGTGGAGCTATTCCTCACTTCGCTCACAACTTCTTCCAACCTCATTTGCTAACTCAGCCCATAATGGTTTTTCTCCAGATGTGGGACTGTCTAGGACATTACAACTGAAAAAAATTAAATCTTTGAGGCACGGAGGCATTCTGGTTTCTTGGTCTCTTCAGAAAACCTGCTCAGGATCCGTGCTGTCGGTCTCGCACCTCCTCCTCCGGTGCAGCCCGTCCTTCTTGCCCCACGCGTCCCTGAGGCAGAGCTCCCCATAACTGGATGGAAGTGTGTAGGGCAGTGTTGTGTCAGTTGTGTAAAGAACGTGGCTTTCTTCCTGCTGGTTTGGAATCCCACTTTCCTCACGCACTAGCCGCACTTCAGCTTTCAGACTTGTAATTTTAAGGCAACGCATAGGGAGCGCTCAAAGAAAGGTGTTATTATCCTTGTCTGTTGTGGAGGTGTGGTATGGCATAGTAGAAACGAGGGGCAGACCTGGGTTTGAATTTAAGCTTCAGACCTGAGCTTTGAGCCCCTGTAGTCTAACATAGGCACATTTCCTCGTTTTGAAAATTTAATGAATAATTTATGTGAAGTTCTTAGATCCTGGTATTATCAGTATTCATTGAATGGCTATAAACTACAGAGAACCTAGTACACAGTGAGAGCTGAACTAATGGCAGCTGCTAACAATTTGGGTCTGTCTTCAGCCTTCTCTAGGGTTCGGGGGTTTCATTTATTTAGCATGGATTTGAAAGGAACACAGTATGAGTTATTTGACTGCATCTTGGAGAGGAGTATGTTAATATTTTCTCTGAGGCTTTTATGCCATATTGAACTTATTCTAGAAAACAGTCAGTTAATCAGATTGATTCATTGAATGTTTTATTCCCCATTATATATTTTAATGGCTTTAATTCCAACCATCTTTCTAAAGAATAAAACACAAGAACTTTCTCTTACAATTTCATTGTGATTGTTCTCATTTTGGTAATTTTTGACACTGTTTACAGTACAGTTCACTTCTCTGTTACATGCTTTGTGTTTCAGATAGTAGATAAACGTTAAAGTTGAATAAACATTCTTGTAACTCAAGCATGCTTTTATTGCTTTGTTTCCTAGTTCAAACTATGTTTTAACTGATGAGCAATCACTCTGGATTGAAGATACTACAAAATCAGTTTATCAAGTAAGTTCATCACGCAACAAACCCATGATTGAACAAAATGAAAATTTAGAATTTTCTTTGTTTCAGCCCCAAATAGGAAAATAAGGATAAAGTTAAGCTCAGGTACAAGACCACAAACACTTCTGGTTCTCTGCCTACAACCACTCCTATGATGCAGAAAGTTGTTGAAAGCTTAGTATATTCTTTCTAATCACAGCTACTATCTGAAAACCCCCCTGATGGAGAAAGATTTTCAAAGATGGTAGAGGTATGTGTTTTATATTTACATAGTCTTTTTAGCACCCAGTAAACTCTCAAAAGGCTTCATTATGGAAATGTAATTTCTATTCCCCAGCATATATTAAACACTGAAGAAAACTGGAACTCATGGAAAAATGAAGGCTGCCCAAGTTTTGTGAAAGAGAGGTAAATGTATATTCATCTCAAGCAGTATGAGAAGGTCATTTCAGAATATGGCTTGACACAATTATTTTACATGACATCCAGATACGGGTCAGTGTATTCATGTAACAGTATAAACTGTACTCTATAAAAATACCACTGCGTTTACTTCTGTTATTATCGAGGGGAAAATTCTTGCTGTGTACCCACATCTTGTCGTTTGTCCCCTCATGATGAGTGTGATAATATGAAGCGTCCACGTACTTTAGGAAGAAAACAGTAACTAAATTTCTTGAATGTTTAACACTGTTCCATTGCCGCCATCCATCTGAAATCCCAGTGTGTTTTCACAGAACGTCAGACAGCAAGCCCACAAGAGCAGTACGGAAAAGAGCAGCGCCGGAGGACTTCCTGGGGAAAGGGCCCAGCAAAAAAATTCTGATGGGCAAGTAGGTAAACCTGGCTCCACAGCGGGGGTGTCATCACAGAAGCTTTTACATTGTGAAAATATTGCTCTAAGAACGCTCCAGGTTTTGTGTTTTTCCAAGTTTCTTGTGTTTAGTATGTACATAGATGACCAAAGCAAACTACACCTGATTAGCCTGTAGGGTTCATACAAGATAGAACTTCCGTTTTGTCTCCGGCTTCCAAGATCCATAGCTATAGGTTTTTCCATGTCAGACAGTCCACTTGCTGTTAGATTGATGCATCTCATTTCTGGTTGTTACAGGGTACTGTAATCCTTTCATTTCTTCTACCTTCCAGTTAACTATTCTTTTCTTTATACTGCATTTGATTATTTTAGAAAGAAGTTAATCATTATTATTACTTAATAAAATATATGCTCATACAGAAAATTTGCTAAATACCAAAATGTAATGATCAAAACTCGTCACCACCCCAAAATTCACTATTTACTCCAACTATTTTTATAGCTTTAACATATAAGAGAATGGTGTCCATAAACAACATATTTATTTTTGTGTGTTTTGTAGTGATGAGTTAACAAGGCTTTGGAATCTCTGTCCTGACAACATGGAAGCCTGTAAATCAGAGACAAGGCAAGTTTAAAATGTTTCATATGAAGTGTTGCTTTTCTCAAATGTCAACTAGCATAGAATTTTTTGTCAGCTATAAGCAGAGCTCAAAAGAAATTTTAAAATTTATTGTGGTTGACTTCGGCTCAGCAGAATATAGCTTTCCATAGAACACCTAGAGGTGCTGATAAAATAACTGTAGAAATCACAAGAAAGGATTCACAAAAGAAGGGAGAATGAAAAATCGGAGTAAGAACTGCAGGTCGGTTACTTGTAGCTGGGGAGCAGTGCAGGTTGAATCCTGCTTTGGGAACCAAAGAACATGGGTTTTATAGCAACAGAGGACAGAAAGTAAGGCTTCAGGCCTGTAGACTGGTCACTGAGTGCCCTTGGGTAAAGCTGAGGCCCTCAACACACTCTGTAAAAAAGGGGGCCATGTGGAAGGAAGAGGGACTCGCTCACTGGCACAGGAAGCAAGGAGCTTATCCACCCCCACCTGAGCTGTGGGCAAAAAGAAAAAGGTATTCCCTGAGGAATTATAACCATATCTGCTGTTATATGGCCTCAGAGTTTAAACTTCTACTACCCGCAGCAGTGTGAAGGAACAACCTAAGCTAAGAGGGTGAACCAAAAACTCCCAGGCGGATGACAGAAAGCTTTTTCTAGGGGGAGGGGGAAATCACATCTTCTACCTAATACACTTAGGGATTCTACAGATAAATCTAAAGATAAGCTCACCATCCAAACCTAAAATGATTTACCATGACTAAGAATCAACAGGTAGAATAAGCAACTAAACGGAACATGACAGTCTCAAAAAGGACCAGGCAAATTTGAAAAAACAAGTAACTCTTCTAGCAACAAGAAATTATAGCCATTTTGTACAACACAGAGAATATAGCTGACATTGTGTAATAACTGTAAATGGAAAATAACCTTTAAAAATTGGATAAAGATTTGATGTCTTTTTTAAAAAAGAAAACAGTCACTTGTCATTTCAGTATGACAAAATTTAAGTCTCTTTGGAGAGACCCATCTTTTAGTCAAATATATCATCTGATCAAATTCTTGGGTCTTGCCTGCTTGTGTGTATCAAATTTTATTTCTAAAGACAAATTCAAGAAAGATGCAGTTAAAAATCAATCATGCCACCATGATAACAATCTAAACTAAACTCATTGTGAAACCATATTGTCTGGTTCTCATTTCAGTTTAGTTCTGGTTTTAAAAAAAATTACCCATGGATGTGAAAACCTCCTGCTTGCTGGTCAAATTTAACTGCTGTCAAGCACAGTGCTGTGTTCCCTTCCAGGCTAGACTGTATATAACCAGGTGGCAGGGGGCACCATACTGCCCTCCACTGTCCCCTTGAGTTTAGTTTTGCGTCACCTCCTTAAAAATCTGAGTTCCTAAGTAATCCAGTTGTAAATCAGGGTGGTTAATACTAGAATCTTTATTGCCTCCATTTTATGAATATTAAGCACATACATGATCTTCACTAGTTATTTTAACACCCAGGGAATACATGCCAACTTTGGAGGAATTCTTCGAAGAAGCCATTGAACAGGCAGACCCTGAAAACATGGTCGAAAGTGAATACAAGTAAGTAATGTTTCTCATGAGCTGATTACCTCTATCTTAAGCACTGCATATATACCAGAACACTAAGGGAGACCACTGATACAAGTAGTACTTTTCTCTTAGGTGAGGTTACCTGCCAGCTTCATGTTACTCCATGTCCTGATTTCAACGACCATTCCCATTCTGACAAACAGGCAACTTAGAATGATGCTGTCTGTCTGTCAGAAGTGGAAAGATCCCCTTAGAACCCGTCACCTCTTTTCTCTGTTCCCCTTCAGTTCACGGTATGTCCAACAGCCACTGATAATGAGCTACTCTAAGACCTCATAGGGGCTTCCAGATCACTTGCAGAAACTTTTAAATGGAACAGATCTGTGCTCTGGATTCTCTGTGGCTCACCGATTTCTGGAACACGACCTCTAGTCTTTCTTGCCATCCCGTGCACCATCTGTTACTGCCACGGGGGAGCATCTGGCAGATTCTGTTCTTGGTGTTGGTGTTTATGGTCTAAGCTACTGGCTGTGTCCTTTTCAGTTTTGGAGTCATTTTTTATCCACCAAGGTTGATATTGAGCAAATGAAAGTTTGAACATTATATAAAATTTTTTGAAAAGCAGATAGTACATTACAGGGGGAAATCTGTTGGGTTTATAAAACATTCTGAAACTCACAGCTGCAGGCAGCGCTGCCAGTGAGGATCGAAGCTCAGTGAGCAGTGAGCCTGAGTATTGAAGTGGTGGGCAGACGGCTTCTGGCCTGCACCACAGCACCTGGCCAGTCCTGGATGCCTACTAATGGACCTTTAAATGTAAACTTTTTTTTTTTAATGTCTGTAAACTTTTAAAATGCGTTTGCTGCATATGAACCTGCCCCTTCAGACTCTGCTGGTTTCTATTTGTAAGTGAACTGCATGCTGAGAGGTTCTTTAGGGCTACGGTCAGTGTGAGAAGAGTGGTGCCTTCAGCTACTGATCTGAGTATAGAGTTTCATCTGGTGAACTAAGTACATTAACCAGAAGAGAATATAAAAACTATAAATAACTATATAAATCACAAGATTGATGTCTCTTTTTATAGGGCTGTGAACAACTCAAATTATGGTTGGAGAGCCCTAAGACTGTTAGCACGGAGAAGCCCTCACTTCTTCCAGCCAACCAACCAGCAGTTTAAAAGTTTGCCAGAATATCTCGAAAACATGGTAATAAAGCTAGCCAAGGAATTACCAGTAAGTAGGAATGAT
This sequence comes from Redunca redunca, assembly GCA_006410935.1. Classification (NCBI taxonomy): domain Eukaryota; kingdom Metazoa; phylum Chordata; class Mammalia; order Artiodactyla; family Bovidae; genus Redunca; species Redunca redunca. The sequence goes on from SJYQ01003975.1 coordinate 31,754, forward strand.
GAGTGTTTTATCCTTCAGTTGGTGTTCTCTTCTTTTGTAAAACTACTGTTGCTGTTTTAGCTAAGAGCTGAATTTCACTTTAATCATGTGGGAAAAATATCCACAAACCCATTGTTTTAGAATGAGGAAATAATGCCTTTGAGTATACTATAGGAAGTATCAATACATAAGTTGATGAAGTAACTTCATGCTGTATAAAGTTATTATACTTTGGTTACTCTTCCTGTTGGCCACTGCATTCTATTTTATCACAGGCAGGGCCCATGGGGTGGAGGTAGGCAACTTGGTCTATCTTCCTACTCTGCTTCTCTTTTCTAATACAATATGGTAATAACTATACTGTATGCAAACAACCAATAGTTACTCAGAGCATGTTGTTAAGCACATGGTTGGTCCCCGGTCTGCCCTAGATTGTTGTTACCATGTATGTGCTGGGTACATGCAAGTCATCGCACCAGGCTTCCTACTGGCTCCCTTCCTCCCTGGCTGGGGTGAAGGAGGTCCTTCCAACCTCTGGTTGTCCCCATCCTTCCTTCTCCAGGTTAACACTGTCCCACTGTGATCCTTACCTGACGTTCATGTTTAACATTCTTGGGGGGAAAGTTCTGGGCCCCATAACTGGAATCTCTTATCTAAGATCAAAACTACCCACTTCTCTGATTTTAGAAGTTGGTACTCTAAGGCATTCCTTTTACTCATTGTAGCCTCCTTCTGAAGAAATAAAAACAGGTGAGGATGAAGATGAGGAAGATAATGATGCTTTACTGAAGGAAAATGAAAGTAAGAATTGAATTTTCTTGGCTATTTTACAAAATTGGAAAAGATTGGGGTTCTTTGTTGAGAGGTACGTTATTTGATCTACTTCTCAACTTCTACTGTTTATCTCAGCTCTGTTTCTTATAGTGAGGAATCTAAAGCATTGCTTGATAACAACTTTAACAATAGTGCATTTTATACAATAATATAAAGTGTTGGGAAGGAGAGCACTTACATTTGAATGCACGTCATAACTCTTAATTCTCGGGGTTCAGATTGGGGGCCACTGGTTTCAGGGAAAGCCTTCATGATTATAACACAGGCAACAGCTTTAGTTTTACATCCCTAATGATGATAAGAATTGAACCAGGGGAAATATAAAAAGGAACTGTTTTACTTTTAAAATCAAGCTTACTGAAGTCTCAGTGGCCCCGTGTCCCATTACAGGCTTTGACTCATACACGTCCTCGAGCTTTGTTCGTTAATTACCTCCCCTGTGTTTTCTAGGTCCTGATGTTCGACGAGACAAGCCTGTAACAGGGGACCAAATAGAGGTATTTGCCAACAAACTGGGTGAACAGTGGAAGGTCCTGGCTCCTTACTTGGAAATGAAAGACTCAGAAATTAGACAGATCGAGTGCGACAGCGAAGACATGAAGATGAGAGCCAAACAGCTGCTCGTGGCCTGGCAGGACCAAGAGGGAGTGCACGCAACGCCCGAGAACCTGATCAACGCGCTCAACAAGTCTGGGCTAAGTGACCTTGCAGAAAGTCTAACTAATGACAATGAGACAAACAGTTAGCTTCGTTCTTTTATTATTATTATTAAAACTGTGATAAGGTTTTGTTACCAAGCAGCATTTGATAAGAGGTCCACTGGTTTTGGTAAACAATAAACATTTTTATAACAGTTGTACAGTTGGCTGGTGCTCCACGAACAACAGAATGTATGTTGGCTCTTGATGACTGACCTCAGGGTTTAGGGGGAGAAGTTGGGGAAATGGCCAGAATATTTTTGTTAATCATATATGTGTAAGTCAGTTAGCAATATTCAGGGGCATGGTGTTTCCTGCATGCCATGAAGTTACAGAATTTAACTTGCTGAGAATCCCGCAATAATACTTTCTGAATCTGCACGACTGCTCTAGTCTCATATATGCTTTAAAGCAGAGGATCAGCAAACCATGGTCCATTTGCCACCTCTTTCTATAAGTGTTTACAGCACAGCCACACTGATCCTTACTTAAGTCCTCCCTACCTATGGGCTCCTTTCATGCTACAAAGGTACATGGTTGCAACAAAGACTTATGGCCTACAAAGCTTAAAACGTATGAAAATATCTGGCCCACTGCAGAAAAATGTGCCAACCCCCAATCTTAAAAGAAATGGGGTTAAGTATAAAACCTGATTCTCTTAGCCTTACAGGACTTACATCTCAAGTCACTTAAAACAGGGCTACGTACCTCAGGGATTGCTGTGAAGTTCCAACGAGACGTGTGTGAAAGCGCCTTGCACACAGCTCAGCACTGTGGAGGGACGGCTGGCCCAGTCTCCTTCTCCCATTCCCACATAAGCTTACCCTGCAGGGCTCTAAGACGAGGTGGTCACTGTTTTAAATGCTGAGGGTGGTCTGAGCGCCTGTCACACTGTGAATGACCCTGGCGGGGCTTTCCCTTGCTGGCCAGTCCAGCAGTGCTCCCGCACAGCTCTGGTGTCAGAAGGGCCTTGGGGCGGGCGCTGGGGGCACAGCCTGTAAGGCACGCTCAGGGATCGCAACGTTTTTTTCCTTATTCTCCTTTCCAAAGATCTTATACATGAGGCTGAATTCTAAGACAGTCTTTAACAGTTTAAAAGACACTAGAAGAAGTCCAATTTCTTACACTTCAAGAAATCTTTGGAATAATGCTTTTTTGGATCAAATAAAATGAAGTCAAGTTTTTCATAATGACAGTTATGAGATTACAATTTAAAATGCTAATCCCACAAAGGCTCTTATAACTTTGTTCTAATCCAACCTGACCTAGTAGCTACAGCATCCTCCAAATCATAAAATCCGAATCCTAATTGCTAAACTTTTGTCCTCAGAGTTGTTCAGAACAAAATAAGACAGTGAATAAAAAAGCTCACAATGCACAAGCATCACACCACTAGATCAAAGAACCGCTGCAGTTCTCATGGCTCGTCCTCCCCTTCCTGGTCTGCACTTTCTCCAAGGCAAGAGGAGGACTGGCTGCCAGTATTAAAGCTTAGCTGAAGAAGCTATTTACAGGTAAGTTTCCCTGAAATACTTATTTTATCCTCTAAGTATTCTTAGATTATATTACATTGTTCAAACTTGAGAGGAAAATGGCCATTTTTTTTGTCACTGCTGTGCTCTGTAGAGCCTTTTAAAACAGCATAAGCAAAGATAGAGATTTCATGATAATCCCTATAACTTTATTATAAATATCTAACTCAAAAAAGACAGCTGAATCCTATCCTTTCACTCACAATAAAACACAAATGAACTGATTAGAGGGTATTAAAATCTACCATATACTGCAGAAACTCATATTCTTGGTATTTCTACTAAAAATCACTGGTATTAAATTTTGAGAGATACATGAAGTTGGGAGTTGACAAAGTAGAAACAAACACCCAACTGAGCCAAAGAACAGATCTGACAAACATGGTTGCATTCATTATCCAAAGAACTTGTTACTTTCACAACTTTGTGTTTCTTTTTAAACAGGCTAGCAGGTGAAGAAGATACTATTTTCAAATAGATGCTTGAGAGTATAATTAACCATCTGCAGAAACTATAATAGTATTAAACATATCTGAACTTCAGCCAAGCTCCAAGAGACAAAAGACTTGAGGTCAAAAGCTGTTAGTCCCTCTTTTTTCTTTTTTTATTAAATATCCTCATTTTCTAAAAATAAGCAACTGGAGCTTGTCAACATTTTAAGGTTCATTACTACAAAACCATGGCAAAGTTCAATGTACAAACCATAGTACATCAGAGACACAGTAACAAATGTATAATCAAATGTACTATTATTTGATCACAATTTATTTAAAGTCATGAAAAGCCAGCAACAGTCAGGCTGGACAAATACTTGATTGTACCCATGTTTCCATGGGGGTGGGGACGCAGCACTGAGTTACACAATGAGATCAAACTTGCTTCCTTTCCACCTTCCTGGCAACATTTGTGTTAGATAAGGCAAAGGATGGGCAGCTACTGAATCACTGGTGGTTTGAACCATGCAAGAACAACAAATAACAGAGTAATAGGTGTGCAATAAACATCTGATTGCTGAATCTTGGGCTGAAAGAGACAGGGAGAGAAATTATCACAGAAGGTAATAATGGTTGAAAGGCATTTCAACTCATAATTTTTAAAAATTACTCCAAGCAGTAAGTTTTTTAAAATGTTCTTCCTGCCACCTTTACACAGGGCAGCACAGTCCAAAGGCAATTTTCTCTTTTCTGTAATTTCTTAGGTCAATATAACACAGAGTGGTCTGCTTCTGCCCTCTCTTGTTCCACATGAGGGGAAACACATAAAACCACCTAAACATCTTCCTCCAAAGCTCTGGGTTATAGAAATGATCAACAAATAACATTTATTTCACACCTAAGCATAAATAGCTAAAATGAAGATTACTGTTCACTTTCCTCTTCCATTATCTCCACTCTGCGAGGCCCGTAGAGTAGAACGTAAGCTATGTGCCAATCTCCACCGCCAGAAAGCCGTAAGATATCCTCTGGTGTCACGATGCTGACCTTATCGTCGTCAAACTTGATCCATTCATCTGAAGTGTGAGACAAACACAAAATTTCTCATAGACAACTTTTTCAGAGTTCCATTGCAAAAAAGGTACTGAGGAGTTTTAGGCACAGTAGTATTCCATCTGCCATACCAACAGTTCTCAAAGTGTGGTCCGGGGACTACACATGTTCAAGATCTTTTTGGGGTTTCCATGAAGATTACAATTATTTTCATAACACTTCTATAGCATCTGCCCACCCACCCCACCCCACCCCANNNCACCCCCGCCGCCACCATTCTCTGAAGAATGCTTTGGAACTCTCCAGAGGTTAGTGTGTGATAAAGCAGCAGAAGACAGAAGCAGAAAGAGGAGAATCCAGCTGCCTCCTGTTCAGCCCAACAAACAAAAATGTAAATCAACGTCATTAAATATTTTTCTGTTTTGGAAAATATTTTTATTTTTAAAATGTTACTTGGACTTCCCTGGTGGTCCAGTGGTTAAGAATCTGCCTGCCAATGCAGGGGGCACGGGTTTGATCCCTAGTTAGGGAAGATTCCACGTGCTGTGGGGCAGCCATGCCCATGTGCTCTACAGCCTGTCTGAAGCCACCGTAACGAGAAGCCCACCTGAACAGCAACAAAGACCCAGCATGGTGAAAAAGAATATATCTTTTAAACAACTTAACTGTAAAAAATTATGTTAATATGTAATGACTTCATTAATGGCAGTCTAAAATGAATTTCTCAGTTTTCTATTTTAGTAAATATATTAAAGGTACAATTCTTATAAACAAAAGTTCTTCGGAATCCTCAATAATTAAAGAATGTAAAAGATGTTCTGAGATCAAAAATTTTTCAGAATAGATGTGCTAAAATATTTAAACTTGTCAAACAATATGCAACAATTGAAAAAAAAAAAAAAAACACAGAATCTTTACCTGGTTTCCTTTTCACCCATGATACATAATGGCCTGAAGAGCTAGACCTTCCCTGATGCGTTAGCACTGCTTGTAAATCATAGTATCCGCAATTATTGGAGCCAATGTCTAAAGAAAGACATAAATCCAGTAATACTAGAGATGAACAGATAAGTGCTTTCTCAAGTAACAAGGAAGAACAACTTAAGTTTAGCCTACAGAATACTACCTTATTAAAATCCAGTTAAGAGACTATGGTGCACTTAAAAGCTTCATGAAAGATAAGTATGCTATCATTTACATAACATATTCACTGAAAAGTGATTTCTTTACTGTCTCATACTAAGGTAAATTATACTTTAAGAAACACAACTTTTTTAAAGCTTGGTATCTGAAAGAGATTATGTGGCAAGACAGTAAATTTTATTTAAAAAAGCCTACACACAGTAAATCTCAATTGAAATGAAGATTTCACTTACCATCAGCAAAAGAAAAGGGTTCATACTTAACTTCTTTTTGGGGACTACTGTTTTTGTCACCCTGAGGGGAGAAAGTTTTTTTTTAATTTTCATGGTACTGGAATTAAAATTTATATTCTCTTATGAGTATATATCTCCACAAACATTTATTATCTGTAATACAAATCACCAAGGCAAAACAAAGGAAAAATATCTCCCTTACACAGTGCTAAAATGATATAACTACAATTAACAATATTTTGGCCACCTGATCTGAAGAGCCAACCCATTAGAAAAGACACTGATGCTGGGAAAGATTGAAGGCAGAAGGAGAAGAGGATGATGGGATGAGACAGTTGGACAGTGTCATGAACTCGATGGGTCTAAGCAAGCTCTGGGAGATGGTGATGGACAGGGAAGCCTGGCACGCCGCAGTCCATGGGGTCACGGAGAGTCGGACACGACAGCAACAACAACAGTTAGCATCAAACTGTAAATCCCAAAGTCCTACTTTTGAACAGTATATAATCTCATAGGTAGAGCAGCAGATCCTGCTTACAGGACCAACTTCAAACCACTAAACTGAGAGAGCACATCAGTGAATAGAGTCCAGATAAACTGTTCTAGGGTAGGAAAAAAAGTCAATTCTGCCGCTTTGCCCACACTATCAAACCATGTAGGTGAGGATAACAGCTGCCTCACAAAAACACAAGTAGAATTACAGCAACTTACATTAAATCTACTAAGCATGGCTACCTGCCACTTCAGTCCAAATGAACTATTTAATTCAGCAAGTATTTACCTAAATTAAAAAGATAGACAACTTTAGACAAGAATCTTTGGTGGGAACTCCCTTGCCTCAACCTATTCCAGTGTATAATACAAATGCAAACAACCCATTTAGGCATATGGACACAAAGTTCTTTAAAATCTATAATGATAATGAAGACAATGCCAGCAGTTTAAGTGACAGCTAAAGTGACAAGAAGCCAAAGCATCTTAAAAAAGGCACACAAGGAAATACATTAGAAAAACATTATATGTAAACCAAATTAGAATTCTAAAAAATGTTCACATAACTGACAAGTACAGAAAAAAGAGAAACGAAAAGCAGAACAGAAGGCAAACTATAAGAAACTACCTTCAAAAATAATATGGGCAAATTTAAAGTAAAAGAATGGAAAAAGATGTATCATGCAATACTAACAAAAAGAAAGTAGAAATGGAAAAATTAACATCAAACAAAGCAGACTTGAGAACACAGAGAATTCCCAAGAACAGAGAGAGGGACCCTACATAATAAAAGAATCATTCCACCGAGAAGACAGCCATCCCAAGTGTGTACACACCAAATAACAGAAAACACGAAAAGCCAAAGCTAGTAGAACCGAATGGTGAAACATACAAATCCACAATTTTACTTGAAGACTTCACCACTCCTCAACAACTGATGGAACAACTAGACAGAAAACAGCAAGGTTATAGGAAAATCCACCACCGTCAACCAACTGGATCTAATCAACATCACAGAATACTTCCCTCAACAACAGTAAAATATATGTTCGTTTCAAGTGCCTGGGGAACAGATACCAAGACAGATCATATCCTGAGCCACAAAGCAAACCCCAACAACTTTAAAGGAATTTAAATCACCCACATGTGTTTTCTCACAATGGACTCAAACAAGAATCAGTAAAAAGTAACAGAAAATCTTCCAAACACCTGTAAACTAAACAAGACACTTCTAAATGACCCAAGGTCAAAGGGCAGTCTCAAGGGAAATTTATTTAAAATACAAGAACCATAATGAAAATAGAAATGCAATACAACAATTTGTTAGGACACAATTTGAAAGCACTGCCAGGAGGGAAATTTACACCACTAATATTTGAAAACAGGAAGTCTGAAATAAAAAATCCAAGTTCCCACAACTTAAGGACCTAGAAAAAGAGAAGGAAAATAAACCCAAAGCAAGCAGAAGAAAGGAAATAATAAAAGTGGAAATTAATCAGATGCAGAAAAACAGAAAAAAAAAAACAATATACTAGTTCTTTGAAAAGAGCAAAAAAATGACAATCCTCTAGGAAGACTGACAAAAGGAAAAAGACAAATTACCAATATCAGGAATGTAACAGGATAGCACTACACACCCTGCAAACACCTAAATAACAGGAACAACTCTACACATGTAGAACTGATAAGCTAGATGAAATGGAACAATTCCACAAACCAAATATGATATAAATTACTTGTATAGCCTGTAACTAAAGTTGAATTTTTAATTTAAAAACTGAAAAAGAAATCTCCAAGCTAAGATTATCAGACCAAGACAATTCTACCAAACGTTTAAGAGACAACATCAATTCTATACACAAATCTCTCAAAAAAATAAGAGAAAAAAAAAGTGAATAAAATTGTTTCAACAAAGTAGAGGACATAGATCAATATACAGAAATCAATTGGTGAATGCAAAAATGAAACTGTAAAAAATATGCCATTTACAAAGACATCAAAAATAAAATAGCTACAAATAAATTTAAAGTACAAGAAATGTACACTGAAAATTATCATAGATCAATATACAAAAATCAATTGGTGAATGCAAAAATGAAACTGGAAAAAATATGCCATTTACAAAGACATCGAAAATAAAATAGCTACAAATAAATTTAAAGTACAAGAAATGTACACTGAAAATTATCAGACTGTTGAAAAACTTAATGACTTACATAAAGCAAAAGATATAGTAAGTTCATGGATTCTAAAGCTTAATACTATTAAAATGGAAATACTCCCCAAATCGATCTACAGATTCAATGCAATCTCCATCAAAATTCCAGTTGTTTTTGAAGAAATGGAGAAGCTCATCCTAAAATAAATACGGAAATAAAAGGGACTCAGAAAAATCAAAACAATCCTGAAGAACAAAGTGGGAAGTTTCGTACTTTGCTGTAATCCTTACTACAAAACCACAGTAATCAAGACTGTAGCTGGGCTTCCCTGGTGGCTCAGTGGTAAAGAATTCGCCTGGCAGTGCAGGTCACATGGGTTCCATCTCTGGCCTTGGAAGATCCCACATGACGCTAAGCAACTAAGTCCATGCAGTGTAACTACTGAGCCCTTGAGCTGCATCTACTGAGCCCATGTGCTCTGTAAGGAAGAAGCCACTGCGAGGAGAAGCCTGCACACAACTGGAGAGCAGCTCCCACTCGCCGTAACTGAAGGAAAGCCCAGGGGGCAACAAGCAGCACGGGCAAAACTAAGTAAAGCCATAAAAAAAAAAGACTGCAGACATATCAACAGGAAAAAAATGACGGTCCAGAAATACACTCACATCTATAGTCAACTAATTCACTACAAGGATGCAAAGACCTTTCAATGGGAAGAGAATAGTCTTTTCAACAAGTAGTGCTGGGACAACGGAATATTCACATGCAATAGGATTTGGACCTATACCTCATCTCATACAAAAATTAACCCAGAATGAATCAAAAAGCCTAACCGGAGGAACTATGAAAACCTCAGAAGAAAACATACGCATAAACTTTCATGGCCTGTGACAAGCTAATGGTTTCTTAGATATAACACTAAAAGCAAGAGTAACTGAAGAAAAAACAGACTGAACTATAACAAAATTTAAAATTTTTTCCTCTTCAAAAGACCCTGTTAATAGGATGAAAAGATGAAGCTACAGGCTGGGAGAAAATATTCAGAAACCATGTATCTGACATAGGATTAGAATATGAAGAATTCCCAAAATTCAAGAGTAAAAGACCAAATGGCAAGTGGGTAGAAAAACAAGGGGCTTTCCTGGTGGCTCAGATTGTAAAGAATCTGCCTGCAATTCAGGAGACCTGGGTTCAACCCCTGGGTCAGGAAGATTCCCCTGGAGAAGGGATTAGCAACCCACTCCAGTATTCTTGCCTGGAGAATTCCATGGACAGGAAGCCTGATGGGCTACAATTCATAGGGTCACAAAGAGTTGGACACAACTGAGCAACTAACACATACACACACAGAAAATATGACGAGAGATCAAAAAGGACACACAGATGCCAAAGAAACACATGAAGACGTGCTCAACATCATCAGCCTTCCGGCCACATCAAGCATCACTGCAAACCTACACAAATGGCTAAAATAATAGTGACACTACCAAATTCTGGCAAGAATTCAAAGAAAATAGATTGGCAAGACATTGCTGATAAAAATGAAGGGGGTAGTGGGAAAGCGGACTTGGCTACAAAGGGGCAGCAAGAGAGATCTTTGTGGTAAGAAACATGTACTGCATCTAGACCGTATCAATGTCCATACTCCGGTTATGACATTATATTATAGTTTTGAGAGCTGTTACCACTAGGAGAAACGAGGAACTCTTATTTCTTACAACTGCATGTGATTCACAATTATCTCAAAGTTTAATTTTATAAATTGCTTTTAATACACACACAAAACCTGCAGAAGAATTGAATTTTAAAATGTGGTATGTAATATCACACTGGAAATATTCCTAGTTACCAGGAAATATCTTTTTCCTTTTCAAGAAAACATGTAATTCAGCTGTGCCTTTTCTGAATTTAAAATATATAATTTATTAAATATAAAGTTGCTAAGGTTATAATTTTAACAGTTACAGGCATACCATTAGCACTTACTAAAAGATACAACTTTAGTTGTCACAGTGGGCATAAAGGAAGCAATATTCTGTAATACCAATCCATTTTAAGAAATGGAGATAATGTCATGTCTTACAAGGAAAATAATAAAATACACTAAATTTTACAAGGCAAGATGTTATGTGATATGCTTTGAGAAAATAAATTTTAAAAGAATATAAGCTGCAGATTTTAGAGGAAAAGGAAATATTATGTTCATTCTATCATAAAGGACCCATTCAGCATAGCTAGAGTGTTTTCCTTATGCTAAAATATATCTAAAACTTTAAGGGCTTTACCAGTACATGTAGGGTTTGTATATATGCCAAATATAGATTCACCCATTATTACTAACAGATTAACAATATAAAGTGAACACTGAACACAGAGTAAAGATAAACATGTTAAGGTTAGAAAATGAACAACAAGAACCTACTGTCTTTGGCTGCTGATTTACTTTTTTATCCTCTAGATCCTTGAATTTTGATCGAAAAGAAACCATTTTCTCTTGAAGTTCTGGTGTACATAGTTCATACACATCCAACATAAGAGGAAATTTCACATCCTATATACAAGCCAATAATAAAAAGTGCAAACAGAATTTAAAAGGTAGTTATTTAAAATATTTATCACACTTTTACATTACTGCTTTCATATTCAAATAAAGCTGAAAATAAGACCTGTAAAAATCATGTGGAGACCCATGCAGGTGAAAATATAATGCTTATTTTCAATCTAGCCCTAATTTTTAGACAAAAATTCAACTTCTCTGTAAATATTTTAACCCATCAAACTAACTACAGAGGAGCTACCAAAATTTTAAACAAATGAAGCATTTCAGAAATACTAAACTAGCAGATTACTTCAACTACATTTAACCTGCTTGTACAACCCTAAGTTTATCTGAAAATGTTATTAATGAAATTCAGCTCAAGAGGTTAGAATTATATACCCCTTCCCGAAGGGTCAGACCCTATGGGATACACTGCAGAGCTACAGTTCAATGAAACGGACAAATCGTAAGGCTTGCTCTGACATCAAATGATTACTCTTTGGGCACCAGTAATTTAACAATTTCCTTTCACCTGGAAGAAAGGAATCTCATAGAATACAATGTGTTATATTGCCGCTTAGCCCACTCCTGTCCCCAAACCTACTGGACCGGTATCTCTGCAACTGAGGATCTGGTCTAGTAGTACTACTGGGGAAAGGAGGGCAGACATCAGAATTACCTGGGACTCTTGAAAAAACATAAGACCCGAGGCCCCACTTAATCAGATGCTTGGACAGGGCTGAGGGGCAGGCATGCGTATGTTAAAAGAAAAGGGAAAAGAGACAATTCCAATATATATTCTTGATTAATAACCACTTGTCTAATGTTAATAACTTCTCTATTTATAGTATTTTGAAGTGAGTTCTAAAAGAATAAAGAAATCTATTGTAAATAAGGAATTACCTTCAAAAAATTATAATTATTACAGTAAATTCATTACTAACCTTAAGAACTTTAGCATTCACAGATTCCTTCTCTTTGTAAAAAAATCGAACCATCTGAATAGTTAAGTAAGCAGGTAACCGGCTGATCTTCGACTGAGGAGAGAAAATAGACAAAAATTCTGTAACATGCAAATGCCACACAAGTTTTTAATTCCTCAGTTTGGTAAAAACAAAGTCTGGATGACATTAATTAACCAGCAACCAACCTTTCGATTAAATGGAATTGGATTCCAAAACTTACAGATTTAATGTACAAAGCATTTCTTTGCAATGTTGGAGACTGTTTGGTGATTTCTTCCTGAAGTCGCTAAAAAAGAACAGAAGACCAAACATTAAAAAAAGTCTTCTGCAATATAGAATTATATCTTTAATTCTTTGAAAAATTAGGACTATTTAATAGATAATATATAGTATGTCAACAGATTTATACCCGAGAAATACTCTGAATGAAGACAAAGTGAGAAGGCTTTTAGATATAGTTTAGTTCTTAAAAGGCATGAAAATAGTTTTCTTTACTTGCATGAACTCTTTAGAATGTAAATCATATTTGAGTCTTTTATGATCCAAATGGTCAGATTCTGAGAGTTTCTACTGTGTTTTATACAACATAAGGAAACCTTTCATGGTATTCTTCTACTTACAGATCATCAGAATATTTGTATTAGAGGAAAAGGAAGAGAATGTAAAATAACTCTTGTTCTTTATGTTTTATGTAGCTAAGCCTTCCAGAACCAATCAATTATTGTTAAATTTGAGAAAAGTCACAACACAGAAAACCTGTTAGTCTAATAGATGTGGGAAAGCCTCCGGCCCTTGCATCTTCTAACCAGCGTCTGCCTTTCCATCCTTACAGCCTGGGTGACACTGAGCAACACGGGCCTCCTGGGCATCATCTGTACTGGTAGTGACAGCACTCCATTGCAGTGCTGGTGTCAGAATTACACGAGTTAATTCATGAAGAAAACTTGGAGAACTATTTGGTACATAGTCTATGCTCAGTAAGCATGTTGGGGGCTTCCCAGGTGGCGGCACTGGTAAAGAATCCACCTGCCATTGCAGAGACGCCAGAGACTCACATTTGATCCCCAGGTCAGACCCCTGGAGCAGGAACTGGCAACGCGCTGCCATATGCTTGGAAAACCCCATGGGCAGGGAGGCCTCACAGGCTACAGTCCATAAGGTTGAAAAGAGTCAGACACAACTGAGTGACTAAGCAGCAACAGCAGCAAGAACCATCTTATGCTCGAATAAAACTCGTTCCAGGTTTGATTTTTAAAACTTACTAACCACATTACGAAAGGAATCACTATGGAGTAGGTTTTTAACATTTAACCAAGTTTACTCAGCAATGAAGAGGTAAAGAAATGTGGAGCAAAATTACTCAAGGATAAAACCAATGATGACAAAGCCTCTAAAAATACCAAGACAATTAATGTTAACATCTCATGAAAACATGAAAGCCTATCTGGAACTTTGTAAAATTTTTAACATGTGCTCAGTTTTTAACATAAAATTTTTAACATAACTGTGCTCAGTTATGTCCAACTCTTTGCATCCTCATGTACCAGAGCTTACTGATCAGGGTTAACCTGATATATTACTATATATATTAATATATATAGTAATAATTAATATATATTAACCTATATATTACTATCATCAATCCACCATCATCAAGATGTTCCAGGTATACTTAGCTTTCATTGAATTTTATAAAATTATTAAGAAAATACCCTGGAAAGTCCTTGTCAAAACATTCTATCCCACACTCTCCAATTAACATTTTGATGCCATGAAACTTGCCCCAATTCACTGCCTATCCTTCAAAAGATGTACATACTTAGGAATACTGAGGAATTCCCTGGTGGTCCAGGGCTTAAGACTCAGCTTTCATTGTCAAGGGGGCATCAGTTCAATTCCTAGTGGGAGAACTAAGATCCCATGAGCTGCATGGTGCAGCCAACGTTTAAAAAACAAATTGAGAGATGTACATATTCCCCCAAACTATCAAATAAATGACAGGCAAGCAAAATTGTTCTATTTTACCAATGTGCCCACTAGAATAGGTTCTTTAGTATGGCAGTGGGGAGACAGAACTAACTGAATAGTGAGAGAAGCAAGTTTTAGATCTGGCTTTGCCACAAACCAGTAGTCACTTAAATTCTAGGGCCTCAACTGCAACCCTAGTGCAGTGGCAGGATGTCTACAGGCCCTCATCTGCACAGGCCAATCCCAGTGTCTATCTCGCCAGTATTAATATATCCTCATTACAGTGCCCCCCGAGGCCTCCGTCGAGCCTCTGGTCGTAACATTTTTGTCAACCCATCAATATAAAGCCTTGTTTTAGGCATCTTTCTGCTGTGTAATGACACCTTAACACACACTGCTAACGCAGTAACGCTGAGCTCACAGCCAAGTACACTGTAACTCAACCCTGAATGAAGCTGATCTAACCAACGTCATTCTCTCCTCAAGGCCATCACCACCTTCCTGCGCTTAGGACACCAGACAGCACTTCAGCAGCACACCAGAAGGCCACTATCCACAGCAAGATCGCCTACAAAAGCACAAAAACTCAAGAAACGTGGCACTGAAATTACTGCAAGACGCATACTAGTTTCCACTGGAACAAGAAGGCAGAGGACCTCAGGTGAGACAGTGTGAGTCACACCTCTCAGAATTTTTGCCACCTTGTGCGTGTCTACAGGTGACCATGAAAGAACCAGGAGTACTGGGGTTACAAATACAAGTTAGCAAGTAGGTGTATTTGCAAATAAAACAATCCACAAACCATGTGGATAAACCATAATTGTCCTTACCAACTTAAGTCCTGTAAAAAGATACTTGACTTCTTGATTGATGAAACAGCTAAGCTGAAGCTGACTTTCCTTTCCTTTAGTGACTTCTTCTTCTTCAGATTCTGTACATTTCATGCTGTGCAAAGTAAGTTAAGGAATATACCAGCAGCCATTCAAATTTGCTATATAATCTCTAACAAAATAAGTTATCCCAATGCTTTTAAAATTAATAACATCATTCACTGGTATTTAAAACGTTTCAGTCTCCCAGCAGAGATTCACTTCAATACTTAAAAATGCTCATTCACTTATCAACAATATGGATTAATGAATGTGTAAAAAAGGATAAACTCTCAGCAAATAACTTGGTATTTACAGTCTTAAAATGGTCTTAATAACTCAAAGATAAATCTACCCATGATCTAGAAAATGCTGCTCTCCTAAATTCATGTTTTATTAATTCCTTCCATTTCATGTATGTAATTTTGCTGATTTATCCCATTTCATACAATTAAAAATTAATTCCCTATGAGGTAAATTAATTAGGCATTCTGTTGAAGATATTCTTAGGAAAAAATAATGAATGTCCTTAAAGAGTCCATTTATCTAAAAACTTCAAGATCACGCCAATAAGTATTTTTTCAAATTCCTAATTTCCATATTTTTTAACCATAAAAACCTCTAAAGAATTTCCCTTCATATCCCATCAACCACTCCAGTCAACAATACTATTTATACCAATTCATATTCAGTAAGTTATGATTAGTTTATATGAATCTTGGCTCATAAGGATACGTTGTCTCAAATTCAACTCCAAAGAACTGATCAATTAAACTTTTCTTTTTAGAAGGTGTCACTGCTGATGCAGATGAAGAATCTGTCTGCAAAAATTTAGATGAAATAAAAATTCCAATTTTACTTCACACAGATATTAATGTACATCACCTCCCAAACAATACAGTGTAATAATGCGTATTTAAGGTTTTTTTTAATGTAATCCCTGTCTGCAAAACCTTTCTACTGATCAAAAAATATTACCAAAAAATTGCAGATGCTGAGTAAGCACAACGGATTAAATTCAGTAAATAATACACTGAATTCAAGCATCAAATGCAAGCTGTCAAATTCCAACTACAGATTCATTTATCTCAAGTATTCAAGGACATGTCTGTCTATTAAGATAACTTACTTCAAGACTTTTAGGGTGGGATGGAATGGAAACTCAAAGCCTACACACATATATTTCAATTACCTCTTTAACAGTATCATCCTCTATAGCTTCCAATTTCTGCTGTAGTACTCGCATCATTTGTACCCAACACTCATTAGCATCCTGTAATTTAAAAACTGACACAGTAAGTAATCCTGGCGGATACAGTGTTTGATTTACAAAATACTTCCAAAATAATTACTGTTTCCTTAGGGAAGGGGAAGAAAGTTGTTTTAAATATTAAGCCAAATTAAATATTTTATGACCTTCAAAACAGTGAAGCATTCCAGAATAGTTTGTTTATTCATTCAAGAGATGTTTAGTGAACTCATGCTAAACACCATCCTAGATACAAGGACTACACAGCAGTCAACAGAGCAGAAGAAAGCCTCAGTGGGGAACATAAACAAACAAAATAGAACAGGTCCAGGTAACGAGGGCTGTGAAGGAAAAAAAGCAATATGGGAGTGGGGAGTGATTAGGGAAAGAGGAGTGTGCTATTTCAGTAGGACTGTCAAGGAAAGCCTCTCTGACGCCTTGACATTTTGAGCCATGAGACCTGAATGAGGTGAGGCGGCAAGGCACATGCCTATCTGACGGCCAAAGGAAAAACAGCAAAGGCCCTACAGAAAGGGGCTATGTGGAGAGTTCTTTTTTTAAATAGCAAGGAAGCCAGTGTATCTGGAGAGAACTGCAAGGGGAACAGTGGTACATGACAAGCTCAGAAAGGCAGGCAGGCAGGAGACTGTTTAGGACCGAGACAGAAAACAAGGGAACCAACATAATCTTACATTCTTTGAAGGACTCTGGGGGCTATGCAGAGAAGCACCCAGAGGGCAGAAGCAAGATGTCTGTTACCGGACTCCTGCACCTCTCCAGGCAAGAGATAATGGTGGTGTGAACTAGACGGGACTGGCATTTGAATTTCCAAATAGAGCTTAGTAAGTCAGTGTAGGACACCTAAGTTTTACATGCATGTACAAAATGAAAACCACAGAACCTTGCCCTGATTACCTGCTGAAGATACTGTCCTTGTTCGCCCTTCTCTGCAAACTGTGGAAAAGCCATGTGCAAAAATTGCAGTAGAATAATTGGTGGAATACTAGAAGAAGTTTTATCCATGGAATCAAACAAATCTCTAAGGGCTTAAAAACAAAGCAAATACCTGCTTAGTAAAATAGTGACATAGTTAATATAAATACAAGTTACTATAATTTTCAATTAATAAAGAACTGCTTATTAATTATTTTTAAGTATATCTATTCCTTTTGCAATTGCTGGATCCCTAATAAGAAAAAAAAATTGTTTTTAAATCTTAACTCATCAGAAGACTTCCTAATGCAAAAACTAGTTATAAACAACTTCTGGCTGGTGCGCTAAATCTCTCTATCCTTGACAACCTTTGCCTTCCTAACAAAGCAGTGTATATTCATTCAGTACAGAGAACACATAACTTCTGCCCAGGAATCAAACAGGCTTAACTGCTACAAATGAGCCATTATCAGGACATCAGGTAACCAACCACTCCCAACACTCCTCCCTTTAAGCCCATACTTGGTTGCCTTGTACTGAACTCCTGAATACTGCAATCTGAAATATGTTTAAATCCTTAAACGTACTTCCTGAACACTTTTAAAACTAACTTGCCTTCTTTGACTTTGAAGGCAAGTTTAATATACAGATACTGACCTGCAGTAATGTACTGTGCTGACGCCATCTCTCCTGAAGCTCTCAAGGCGCCTGCATACCTATGAGCAGTAGGACAGAATTAGATTCTGAAACTCAGATGGGAAGAAACAAGTTCAAAGGACTCATTATGACACTGACACCCTCAACTGTAAGTTTCTCTGAGCTGTCCCCACCATTCTTCTCTTCCAGTCTTGGTTCCTTTAAGAATTATATGGGCAAAATGGACTGCTAAGAAAAAGCGGAATTTAGGTAAATGAAGCCTACTTTACATTCTTTCCCCTGTCTTAACTTATCTATAATATTTTCTACAAACTGTACATAACAAAAAGGTACATATTTAATGTCCATTATTACAAAGAGAACAAAATATAATTTCAGAAATGAAGAAAAAAGCTTTGGATCACAAACATTAAATGGAAATCAATAAGCCTACATTCAGCACTAATTTCTTATAAACACAAAATAAACTTCAAGTCATCTTCCTCACCTATAAAATGAGGTGTGTGTGTGTGTGCACACATGCACTAACTGTGACCCATGGGCTGTAGTCTGTCAGGCTCCTCTATTCGAGGAGTTTCTGATTTCTAAATTCATTTTTATGAATCTCAGTTATTTTACAGCAGTACAAAGGACTGGTCACCCAAGGAAATATTCAAACCACCATATCTACTTAAGCAAATATTTCATTCAGATAATATTAAACACCAGGCAATGGGGAAGAGCTGAGCAGCTGACCAGGAAAAGGTACAATACAACACCAACCTGAGATGATAACAATGTTCCATTAATTTGACTATAAAATGAGTCATAGAGAATTTGTCAAAATTGCTCACATCCAACACTTAAGATGCATACCTTTCACTAGATATAAATTATATTTCAATTAAAACAAAACAAAAACTCTGTGCTTATATAAGTGAATGAAAGAAGTCACAGAAAATGTTAAATTATATTTAATTGAAGAGTCTTGCTTTTTTTCACTTGTTTAGATCTTTTGGAAACTCCTACAACTAAAATACTCTTAATTTTTTAATATACAATAATCCGTGAAAGTGTTAGTTACTCAGTTGTGTCCAACTCTTTGCAACCCCACGGACTGTAGCCCACCAGGCTCCTCTTTCCATGGGATTCAATTCTCCAGGCAAGAATACTGGAGCAGGTTGCCATTTCCTTCTCCAGGGGATCTTCCCGACCCAGGGATCAAACCCATGTCTCCTGCATTAGCAGGCAGATTCTTTTGCTGCTGAGCCACCAGGGAAGGCCCCTAAATTATATATGTTCATTAAAAAATTAAAAATCGTAACAGTTTCCCTGTCAGACACTTTAGCACTTTTTTTTTTTTTTTTTTACTTTTTTTTACTTTAGCACTTTTAAAGGGCACTTATGAAGTTAAAATGAAGTACTCATAAAGCAAGCGCATCCCATAACATCACTGAACCATATCATTACATAATGGGCTGCTGTTATGAATTTACATCTAGCTACAGGGTAACAGTGGTTTTCCCGGTGGCTCATCTGGTAAAGGATCTGCCTGCCAATGTAGCAGACTTAAGAGACGTAGGTTCAATCCCTGGGTCAGGAAGATCCCCGGAGAAGGAAATGTCAATGTGCTCCAGTACTCTTGCCTGGAAAATTCCATGGACAGAGGAACCTGGTGGGCTACAGTCCATAAGGTCGCAAAAAGTCAAACACAATTAAGCATGCATACACGAGCATACACATAGCCATACACAGGATGTAACGATTCGACATTTATGACAAAAGATGCATTAATGAATTATCAATCTTTTTTTAACAACTGGAAATAGGAAGATCATAGATAATTTAATACCATCTCCCCCAAACTGTTAATATAATGCCAAGAAAATATATAATTCCTAATTAAGGTAAGACTATCCAATCAGCCAAACAACATTCATAATGAACTTTACAAAGAAAAACCATTAATTAGAGAAGAAGAACAATGGACACGAGTACTGAGAGGTTTAACAGATAAAAATACTGAGAGTGTTTACAGACAAAAGAACCAACAGAGTACTTTTCCCAATCTTTGTCAAGTCAATAAATAAATGATATAGACAATCTGAATATAATAAACTTAATGCTTATTATACTTTATCACCTACAAAAAGAGGATGTCTTGACTATGTTTTGATCATTTGTGAAATATTCACTACCAATCAATCATAGATCAGATCAACTCAAACATTCATTGACAGAAAAAGAATAACTATTTGGTAGTATATGCATACAGTGGTGTAGTCTACGGCACGAACAAAAATGAACACACACACACAACATGGAAAAGCCAAACATAGCCAGACTCATATAATATGATGTTTCTGTTCATACAGAGTTCAGAGTTCAAAAAAGCAAAATTACTCTATGAGGTCAGGTGAATACAACAACTTTGGAAAGAAGGGTGGGGGCCATGGACTGGAAGGGATTGGTGAGGGGATTTTCAGAGTGCTAACAGGATTCTGTTGATCCATGTTGGTTACAGGGATGTGTTCATTCTGGAATAATTCATTTCTACATGTTTCTCTATAATTCAATTATTAAAAACAAACTTGGGTTTTGCTTAGCCAAGAAAGCCATAAACAAAATGAAAAGAATGGGAGAAAATATTTGCAAATGACGCAATCAACAAAGGACTAATTTCCAAAATATACAAATAGCTCATTGAACTTGAACAGCAAAAAAACGCCAACTCAATTCAAAAATGGGCAGAAGACCTATACAGACATTTCTACAAAGACATATAGATGACACATGAAAAAATGTTCAGCTTTTCTAATTATCAGAGAGATGCAGATCAAAGCTACAATGAGGTACCACCTGAACAACGGTCCTGGCCATCATTAAAAAGTCTACATATATCAAAGGCTGGAGATGGCGTGGAGAAAAGGGAACCCTGCTCATTGCTGATGGGAATGTAGGTAGGTGCAGCCACTGTGGAAAACTTTATGAAGGTTCCTTAGAAAACTAAAAACAGAGCTACCATATGATCCAGCAACCCCACTCCTAAGCATATATCTGGACAAAACTATATTCAAAAAGATACATGCACCCCAGTGTTTATAGCAGCACTATACACAACAGCCTAAAGCTTTTAAAAACTTGTTTAATAAACCTGAATATTGTTTAAAAAGACTAGCACAGAAGCAAAGAAACTGGGAGCTCTGGAGCATTGCTGGAGAGGATGTAAAATGGTACTTTGGAAAACAGTTTGGCAGTTTCTCAAATGTTGTCTGACAGAGTTGCCATGTGAACAAGCAACCTGCTCACAACCAAGAGAAATGAAAACAACTCATCTGCACAAAAACTTGTCCTTGAATGTTCACTGCAGCATCATTTATACCAGCTAAAACATGGGAATGATCCAAAGGTCCATCAACTGATGACTGGGTAGCCAAAACATAGCCAAAAATATCCACAGTGGAATATTATTCAGTCACTGAAAGCAGTGAAGGACTGATACTTGCTATGCATGCTTCGTCGCTCAGTCGTGTTGACTGCGACCCCACAGAATGTAGCCCGCCAGGCTCCTCTGTCCATGGGATTCTCCAGGCAAGAATACTGGAGCGGGCTGCCATGCCCTCCTCCAGGGCATCTTCCCAACCCAGGGATCAAACCCAGGTCTCCCGCACTGCTGGTGGATTCCTGACCATCTGAGCCACCAGGGTAGACCTTACATGCTACAATATGGATAAACCTAGAAAACAGTATGCTAAGTAAAAGAAGCCAGTCACAAAAAGACCATATAATGTATGACCCCATTAAAATGAAATGTCCAGAATCAGCAAATCTATAGGACAAAAAGTATACTAATGGTTGCCTAGAGCCGGAGGTGGGAAAGGTATAACAAAAAAGTATGAGGGTTTTTTCTAGGCGGGGGCATATTCTGAAATTAGACTGTGGGATACTTGCATACTCTTGTGAATATAAGACCATATAATTGAACACATGAACAGGGTAAATTTTTGATCAATGAATTATATCACGACTAAGCTGCTAAATAAATATATAGAGAAGTGCAAAAGAATACTATTCATCCAAATGTGAACCTCCTTTACCCAAAAAAGACATAAAACAATCTCTCTTCTGTCTTACCTTTTAAGGGCATCTTTGAGTTCAGGCACAGAACGAATACACTGAACTGTAGCATTCATGTAACAAGTATTACCAAGGTTTGTCAATCCACATGGTAATTCCATCTGGTAAGGAAAAGGATTAAATCAGTTTTATAGAATGACACGGCATATATAAATCATTAAGCACTTTGAAGCAAACAGTTTATCTACTCACACCAATTTATATTCCACACCAACAATGTTTCATTTTCCTAACAAAAAAAGTTGTACTTGCATCATACTGACAATCATTTTGTTTTAATTCCCATCCTGAAAATAAAGAATTTTATCAGTCCTGCCTCCTCTGCAGGTTTATCCCCAGAAGAGGGTAACAAAATATATACTGAAACACTTCAAGGAGATTTCCCATGTGGTCCAGTGGCTAAGACTCTGCACACCCAGTGCAGGACACCCAGGTTCAGTCCCTGGCCAGGGACCTGGATCCCACATGCCCCAACGAAAACCAGGCACAGCCAAAATAAACAAATTTTAAAAAAAGGAAACACTTCCAAAAAACGAACAGTACTATATAAATGCTGGATAGTAAAAACAATAATAATAATAATATTTGACAAGAATGTGTTGGCCAGTTTCTAAACCAACACTGCACTCAATTAAATTAAGGAAAAACTGTATGTATTTTCACCATGGAAGGTTTTGAGAATTTAAATATCCCAGCATTTAAACTGTGTAACTTTGTTAAGCTTGTTTTACCAGAAAATAACAGTAAACACTTTAACAGCACTGTCTGCCAGATGCCTTTATTACAGATATTAATAACTTTGTAATGAATTGTTCAATCAGAAAAGGATCCTATGAGCCAATTTCAAAAACAAAACTCCGGTTTACTGCTGATAACATGTATCCTGATGTCGATTAAATCTTCAAAATGCGCAGATACTACTTTTTGAAAGTCATCTTACTAATTGTACTTCTTAAAAAGTAATAATCAGGTATATAAAACGTGGCATGTCTTACAGCAGATGCTAACTGTTCTTCTGTCATGTCTTCTACAAAGACAGTTTTAGCTGACGGTTCCTCAGGAAGAGCATCTGCTGACCCCATCATTAGTACAGTCATTCCCTGTAAAAAAAAAAATCATGAAAACTCAAAAGCTGACCATATTTATGTTCAAGGAAATAAGTCAGACACAGAAAAACATACATCACGTGCTTCTGTGTACCAGAAAAGGTCAATCTAGACAGATTAGTGACTGCAAGGGCTGAAGATGGGAAAAGAGAGTGTCTGAAAATGGGAACACATTTCTTTCTGGGGTGATGAAAATATTCCAAAATCAGACTGTGGTGAAGATTACACAACTCTGTAAATACACTAAAAATCATGAAATGCTAGGGTGCTGCTTTAGGCCAAAGGTCACCTGCAAAATGCTGGAGCATCTGCATCTTGACTGTGGGAGTAGTAACATGACTGCGCAACGTTAACCAAATCCATGAAACTCTAAGGCAGGTGAACTTTACTCTCCATATACTGTACTATACTCTCTATATACTGTATTTCATTTATACCTCAATAAAGCTAAGGACAAAACACTGTCACAAAGCTGAGGATGTTTTCAGTATTGGAAAGGAGAGACTTCTTCAATCATTCATCTTTAGTGGCATCGTTTCTCTCCATAACACACTAAGCAGTGATAATACTCCTATCAGTCTATTCTGTAACTGTAACCATTATTTACAACTGAACAGAAAAATCTCCACTGTTGGAAATTATCAAGCCAAATATATAAATTAGTTCAAAATGCACAATTTTATAATTCTACATGTTATTAACCTAAGAAAATACTGATTTAATACAGATGTAACATTCCACACAATAGAACAAAGAAGACTGTCACCCTAAAACTCATCATCTTGAAATGTGAACGTCGTACTCAATATCTTAACTGGAAGACATGAACACCTGAGACAAAGAGGGTAGAGAGGTTTAAAAAGAGGGGAGAAAAGTCAGAAAAATGTATTTTTTAAGAAAGACCAATAAGATAAAAATACCTAGATGAGGATTAAATTAGGAAATAAATAAAGTCAACAAACTCAAGCCTTATGAGTACCTATGACAATCATTCTATCACCTATTATTTTTACTTATACTTTCTATAAGATAATAGCAAAGGAGTACTAAGCAATCACTAAATAATTTTTTTCCAAAGACAACTATCTCAGGAAAACCAAATAGTTGAAGAATATACTAGCAACAGTCAGCTAGAAAATACAACTGAAAAGAATGAATACCAAATAATTAAGAGTAAACGTAATAAGAAATATATAATATTTTAATAAAACTATAAAGCTTTACATAAGGATATTAAAAAACATCTAATAAGCTGAAGGACACAACAAATTTCTGGACTG
>SJYQ01003975.1:76416-158675 GCA_006410935.1 Redunca redunca
GGAGAAGACTCTTGAGAGTCCCTTGGACTGCAAGGAGATCCAACCAGTCCATTCTGAAGGAGATCAGCCCGGGGATTTCCTTGGAAGGAATGATGCTAAAGCTGAAACTCCAGTACTTTGGCCACCTCATGCGAAGAGTTGACTCATTGGGAAAGACTCTGATGCTGGGAGGGATTGGGGGCAGGAGGAGAAGGGGATGACAGAGGATGAGATGGTTGGATGGCATCACGGACTCAATGGACGTGAGTCTGAGTGAACTCATGGAGTTGGTGACGGACAGGGAGGCCTGGCGTGCTGCGATTCATGGGGTTGCAAAGAGTCAGACACGACTGAGCAACTGAACTGAACTGAGGATGAAGCCTAAGATACTAACAAGCTCTCAGGAAATCACCCTTTTGAGCAGCCAAGCACTTGTCTTTTTCTGTTTGGTCGGAGTTGGGTTGCAAATGTATCTGGGTCTCAGCCCATAGGAAGAATATATGCGGGGGACAGGGGTAGATGGTTGTGGGAAGCACAGGGCAGCAATATCCTTTTAAGAAAGAGGAAGGGGAGGGATGTGGGCAAATCACGTCCATTCACATTTCAGTGGTGAAAACAATCATATGGCCAAGCCGCATGGAAGTCTGGGAAATGTAGTCTCTCTGCACTCCAAGACCCTGTGCAATCATTTGATGTATTTGTTGAATAATGGACTTGGGGTGGTGATGATAGCAATTCAGAAATGAAAGAAATTGAGGTGAATGAAAAGCAGTTTGTGGTAAGAAGGTTTTAGAGAGAAAAAAAACATCCAAGCAATCAAATTCACTGATTCAACAAGTATTGATTGTTGACTCATGGACCCTACCTGGCAGATGCTAATGGTCCATCAGCAAATGTAGGGAAAAAACTAGTACAGTAAGAGTAAATATGCATGTGGAGGACAGGAAGGAAGTAGCTAGAATAGAGCAGAAGACGTGTGCAGGGCTGTGGCAACAGATAACGTAGGGTGGATAATATGGGAGGCAGTTAGGGAGTGCCTGAGTGCCAGGATAAAAGGTTCAGTCTCCTTGAAGCAGTTTTCTGTCTTAAAGTCACTTGTTAGCACAAATGAGAAGTGTAATATTGAAATTTCTTCCATGTGCCACACATTTCCAAATGACCTTATTCCAAAGCGAAGATCTAACTTACATCAAGAAATCTTTTATAGGGATCCCTTTCAGTCAAGACAGAAAGACCACTTTATCTACTTCTGTTTTCTACGAGAAAAAGAAAATTTGCATATCGTGTAATTTGGAGCAAGATATTTAGAGCACTGAAGCAGAAAATTAAAGTGGAGAACTGGGTGGTAGTAGCGGGAATATTAGTTTAAAAATCTCATGTACTCTTCAAGTGAGTTTTCAGTGTGACTGGACGTTCTGTCAAAAACAAACAAAAAACAGCAGTGTTGTTTTCTTTCTGATAACTCACCTGGGAACCAGGGCAACAAACTAGAAATTTCCTTCCTCCTAAAAACTTAAATGCATTTGAACAAAGATTGCTGGTGGGCACTGTGTTTGCGAGGAAAATAGGAAAAAATGTAAACACTTTCCACAGCAAAACAATCTTTTGTATTTTTACCCCCAATTTAGTACTTATCCTCACATTCAGATTTGAGTCCACAGAGAACTTCACCACGTGCATGCTAATTTTTCGTATAGTGATTACTCCTATGTTATCTTTCACCATACACAAATTCATTTTCTGGTTGTTATTCAATGTTTTAAAGATTATAGAATGTGCCAAAATTTCCAGGTTTTCCCCATAGAGAACCAGAGCAACCAGCAACATAAGGAACATTTGTTGCTTTTGCCTCTAGCCTTTTTGGAAAAGAGAAGCCTGATTTTCCCTTTGCAAACCAACCCTTCTCCTCTCTCAATGTCAAGGTTTGGGTGGGTCTGGCCTCACGTGTAACCAATCAGAACACTACTTCTCTTGAAATCAAGCAGACCCCCTACCCAGGGACAGGTCCCCCACCACATCCACCTCTTGTGTGTAGAAAAGCTTTAGTCTCCAAAGGCTTCCACGAATTCCAAAGAGCAAATTCAATCAGTGAGAAAATGCAGAAACAAAGGAAAACAGTCAAGCAGATGAAGTAACAATAGTTTAGCTATAAAATCAAGTCAAGGAGTTCTCTAGATAATATCCTGAACTATATCCTTGATTTTTTTAATTAATTTTAATCAGAGGCTAATTACTTTACAATATTGTAGTGGGTTTTGCCATACACTGACATAGATCAGCCATGGGTGTACATGTGTCCCTCATCCTGTATCCTTGATTTGTTTTGCAGTTACTAAACCCCTGGGCTTTCCTGATGAGTCAGTCTGTAAAGAATCCTCCTGCCAATGCAGAAGTCCTGGGTTTGATCCCCGGGTCTAGAAGATCCCGAAGAAGGAAATGGCAACAGTCCAGTATTCTTGCCTGGGAAATCCCATGGACAGAGGAGCCTGGCGGGCTATGGTCCACATGGCCCAAAGGCTCAGACACAACTTAGTGACTAAATCACCACCAAAACAAAGTTAACTGCATGCTGACCACCAGCACATAGACCCAAAGCAATTAGAACGAGAAGGCTGAATGAGATTCCCAAAACATCACCCTAGTACCATCACCATCAACCAGTGAAGAATTGTGCACAAGCTGATCACACACCCTGACACACTATCCCTCCGTCTTTACCCATCTGTAAAAGCCACTGGAAGCGTGAGGCTTTCTCACTTGGCCCTGCAATCAATACTGTACTTCCCTTCCTTACAACCCGGGGTCAGCAGGTTGCCTTGCTGTGTATGGGGCAGGTGGAACAGGCTCAAGGATGGACAGGACTCCAGCAGTAAGGATTTCCCAGGTCCTAGGAATGATTGCACCCCACTCCAGTACTGTTGCTTGGAAAAATCCCATGGACGGAGGAGCCTGGTAGACTGCAGTCCATGGGATCGCTAAGAGTCGGACACGACTGAGTGACTTCCCTTTCACTTTTCACTTTCATGCATTGGAGAAGGAAATGGCAACCCACTCCAGTATTCTTGCCTGGAGAATCCCAGGGACAGGGGAGCCTGCTGGGCTGCCGTCTATGGGGTCGCACAGAGTCGGACACAACTGAAGTGACTTAGCAGCAGCAGCAGGAATGATTAAGCTTTTCACTGTGATTGCTATACTTCTGGGCTTCCCCAAAGGCTCAGCAGTAAAGAATCCACCTGCAATGCAGGAGATATAGGAGATGTGGGTTCGATCCCCGGATCAGGAACATCCCCTGAGGGCATGCAGCAGGCAAGGCAAGGCACTGCAGAGCACTAGCAGATGGGGTGCTCTCCTGACCACGACACTCCCTTGACCTTCATCATGTTGGTGTACTTTAGAATTGAGTGATTTCCTGAACTTAGAAAAGAAGTGTTGACCTGGTTTTGCAATGTGGCATTTGAAGTCATTGCTGAAAGCTCTGTCAGTTTTCAATAATTTTATGCTCAAGTTAATATTTTGTTTTGTTTTAAAAAATTCCTCTAGGTCAAATACATAAAACACACTGTGTTCTCTGGACTCTACTGGACCTTATTACACTAGACATGCTACATTGGGGTGATGGTGATGGTTCTGAGGAGCTAGTAAGGACACTGTCCAGAAATGTGAAGGATCTGAGGTTCACTTGCATGCTACAAGTCAGCCCACCATCACTTCATGGATCCTGGGTCAAAGCCAAATGACTTTATACTTAACAGCACAGCAAGCAGTACAAGCTTCACGTTCCCATCAGTTCCCCTTGCCTTCTGAGTCCCACAGGGGTGATGCAAAGTGGTCCGGGGGGTTGCTGAGCATGCAGTGGGGTGGGTTTGCATCACAGCTGAGGAGTCCAAAGTTTAGGGTACCTGAATCTTTTTTATAATAAGCACAAGCAACTCTGCCCCAACTTTTGCCCTGGGGAGAAACATTATGTTTATTATACAATAGTAAACAAACTTGACTTCTCCTTGATGGAAACACAGTATCTCCCAAGGCTGTTCACTATATAAATCTCCTTGACAAAGACAGGGTAGAACAAACAAAGGCTGTCAAAGCTTCCGCTCTCCAGATGTGAGAAACTTAAGAGACTCACGGAGAATTATTCTAACAGACATTAGCCAACTTTTCATTTCAATTGTAGCCACTCTTATTTTACAGCACAAACCAGTTTTATCTTTTAAAAATTCACTTTAATCTAGTCATGAGATTTTACAAACATTTGTATGCAGTCAGGGACTAATTTATAGCATGGTTTCTATTCATCTCATCCATGAGAAAACACCATACCAGTCATTATTAAAGGTCTCCATCCATAAATTACTTTTATTTCTCATTAAATGAGCACAGAGTCATTAGCATATTAATAACAGATATGTTTATTATTACATATCCATCAGTGCGGCTTTTAATACCACTTGAAACATGCATATCATCCTAGAGACGAATCAGTTTTCCAGTGCTTCTTATCTGATAGACATTACTGCAAAGCCATTATAAATTACTGAGGAGGTATTTGGTTAAAAAAATAAACAATAAATCATACTGCCCATATGAATCAACTCTTGTTATTGAACAAGAGTTTAACAGTATTTATCTGGTAATTCCTATGTTAACTGGAAAACATCACAGATGTATTGCCATAATTTTCTTTTATACTGGGTGCAACTTTCTACATATTTTTGCAGAGTTTTATAAAGTCATTATTTAAGCAGGTAGTTTGATGCAAACATTGTCTCAATTTATCAAAGTCCAACAAACCTCTAAATATTTTAAATTAAACCAATTATCAACGAAAAAACCCCTGAACACACATAATTTTTTGAAAATATGTTTTCTGAAATTTTTATAGTCATGGCAGTAAAATAATTCTCTCAAATTAAGGCACTAAAAGGGCAATGCAACTCCCACTGAAGGCGTTCTAAGAATAATTTACATTTCAAACAGTGCATACATTTCTTATATGTTTGTTAACTTAATGTCTTTATCACTTAAAACCACAAAGAAACACATTATACAATTACAGAAATGATGTACCCCACAAAATGCTTTTAAACTTGGTTCTTTTGTACAGTTAGTTCCAAATGTCTCTAGTAGTAAAAATAACTCAATATGGCTTGGCAAAAATGCATAGATTAAATGTAATTTTTTTTTTTTTTTGCCTTCTCCCATTCCCCAATCTACAAACTTGCTGAAACACATACAGTATTTTGTAAAGCATAATGTAAGATATTTATTTTCCATCAAGTCCACCATGGGCAATCAACAGTAAGGCTTTTAAATTCTATAGTGAGGGCACTGAAGTCAAGTGATATCACTGCTTTTTTAAAATAGTTTTGTATAGTCTTGCAAGAGCACGAAAACTGAAGTTATTTTTTTAAAAACCTTTCAGTTGTCTCATTTTGAGATATTCTCTTTACTCCTTCCATGAGCTGATCTTGATAGTGACAGCCATTCCACTTGAAAGTGAAAGTCTCTTCCCCTCACTGGTATGAGGAAAACTGTGTTCCATCATGATTGACAGGCATTTTCTCAGAAATTCAAAAAGGCAGCACCTTTTTAAAAAATATATATCTAGCTAAGCTTTCCCTCAATTGTACTTGCATTACATAGTAATAATTAATCTAATCTACCTATAGGCAAACCCGCAATAAAAAAACAAAAAACAAAACAAAACAAACAATCCTCAGTGTGCTTTTGTGCCAAAGCAAGGACAGAATAACAGCAATCTTAACCCTGAAGCCTGTGATATTTGTGTCAAAGGAACAGCCTGTCTGCTCTGCATGGTTAGAGACGCCTGCTTCATCAGGGAGCATCCCACACAATTCCACAAGGCACTAGGTCACGTGGTTAACTGTTGAGGGGGAAAAAAAAAAAAAATTGTTAAGGAATGTACTCAGCTGATAAATACAAAAAACAAAACTTGAAAGGAAAGGTACACATACATTATATATAATAATTAAGTAACACACAAAATTTGGCAAACAGGAAAAGGGAAAAAAAACACCATTATCTCCTTTCTGCTCCTACTGTTTCAAACACATTATTCCCCCTACAAAGCTGTAAACCAATTTTAAGTACTTTAGATTTATTCAGCTTTTATCCAGTACAGGAGAGGTTGATACAGGGTTCTACACATAGAAGACTGGAGTGAAGTAATAAACACTGGAACAGTATTGCAGCTGAGCAACACAGGAGGAGGAATGGATGTGAGTCAATCCAAAGAATTAGACTTGGTTACTGATGATACGGAATGAAAGAAACAGGATAAATTAAAGATGGTTTTAAGCCTGCTTGGAAGAGTTGGGTGACATTAGCAGAGACAAATCAGTTCTAGACTCAAAATATCCCTCTCAGTAGAGGGTTAATATTCTAGGGAAAGTTTGTATTTGGGATAGGAGAAAAAACATAGGCTTAGAAAGAGATAAAAATGGGTTCCAAGGACTATGCCACAAACTGGCTGTGTGATCTGTGCAAGTTGCTTAATTTCTCTGAGTCCCAAGGTTCCATGCATTAGAGAACTTCGAAGATAGCATAGCCACTTCTCAAGAAAGGGTTTAAGTATGCCCTGAAATTGTTCATTTTACCATTTAAAGTAGTTAAACCGCCCTCCCCGCAAAAGAAGAAAAATGGGTACTTAAATGAAAAGTTTACTTGTAACAGTGATAATGTAAAATAATTTTGATTAAAAAAAAAATCTATGCTAACACAGCTAAAAATAAGATAAGCAAAGTTTCACATGAACCTATTTATATTAAAAAGGGATAAACAGTTGTTTAAAACATTAAGGGGGAAATATGTACCATATATAACACAACAAACGACAATAAAACCTGACATGGAACTAAATAAATACGATATTTATAAATATTCTGCGCTTTAAACAGGAATCAGTTAAACTACTTTGTAAAGTCGTTTTAAGTCATATATAAACACTCAACTACAAATGATGCCTTTTACAGGGAAAAGAACAATTTACTTTTGGGTTTTGATAGCTATTATCCAGTCACTTAGTGTGAGAAAGGTTAACAGTTCAATCCTTACCTAGCTTTTCCAGATGTATTTTTGACCACTTTCCGGAAAGACTGATTTGCAGTGGACCTTGTAGAAAGTGTTCGAGGGGATGCACGCACAAAACCAGATGGTGGATTCTTAGGGATCTTCTTTACTAAATGAGTTACCCATTTTTTTTGTTCATCCTGAGAACACGCTAGCAGCAGCATATCTCTTGCTGACGTTACATCATAACTTACTATTTTAAGAAAAAAGAGCACAATCAAAGTCACATAATACTTAAAGGAACCCTCTCAAAGGTTCTTAACAATTTGAAAAGATTTACTACGCTTAATTAAGCTTGGACAATATCTTTTCTTTTTAATTAAGTCAGAAAATTTAAAGAGAAAACATTAGTCATAACCTAGTAAAAATAAAGTAAAATCAGAAATATATATGTGGATCCACCAGTGCCAAAATATTACATCTTATTATCTCTTTTCAACTTGTTACCGGAAGTGCTACATTGAAGAAGTTATCTTATTAAATGGTATAAGAATCAGTTTCATGCCTTACCTTTACATGGAGAAATCAAGTCCTCTTTCTTATCTATGTGGTCTCTGTGGCACTTAACATGGCATCTTCGACACTCCAGGGCAGGGGGTGGCTTAAAAACGTGCCAGAGAGGTTTGGCACAGGCCTCACAGTTGGCAGGAAAGTGGTAGAGTGTAGGAATGAACTCATGGCCTTTGTGGTTTTGAAAATTTGTTTTTTCAGCTTGTTGTACTGGTTCCACCTCTGAGTCTTTTCTACATTCACCTTCATTTGCATATAGGATCTACATTTAGAAATGGTAAACAGAAGATTAAAAGAGTCTGCATCTGCACATACAAGGTTCAAATGTATAAAAGTACTGATGTATTTATGTTTACTTCACAAATACATGTATAACTTAGGTAAAGGATCTACTATAATTATAACTTCAGATTTTTACCTGGAATATTTTAGGAATTTCTTCAGTTTCAGCTCTGTACACATCTCCTTGTGTTACAGGACGAACATGAAACAATTTACTAAAATGAAAAGAACATGTAGGCGATTATAAAAACACATTTACAGTAAAAGCCAAAAGCAGGTATTTCACTGAAGAGAACACAGAGGTGGCAGATAAGCATAGGAAAAGATTAGTTATTAGAGAAATGTAGATTAAAATCAGAGTAAGTTTCACTAAACACCTATCAGAATTTTTAAAATAAAGACAGTAATAAAACCAAATGCTGGTGGTGATGCAGAAAAACTAGATCATTCCTACAACTATGGCAGAAACAGAAAACTACAGAGCCACTCTGGAAAAAGAGCATGGCAATTTCTTACAAATCTGTAGGAAAACTGGTACATGAATGTTCAAAGCAGCTTTATTTTTAATAGGCCAAAATTAGAAAAATCGCAAATAAATGGTTAAACAAACTCTTGATATATTCATACAACAGAACACTCAATCATGAAAAGAAAAAAAACTACATCCTGGATGGATTTCAAGGGAACTACACTGAGTGAAAAAGCGTATCTCAAACGTTACACACTATTCGATTCCATTTCTATAACATCCTTGAAGTGACAACACTAGACAAACGGAGGACAGACTAGAGGCTGCCAGGGATGAGAGGGGCACAGGAAGGGCTCCCCGTGGCTCCTATGGCGACACAGGACAGTGAGGGATCCGAGTGCTGGAACCTCTCTGTTTCAGCTTGGGCCTCTCTGACCTATTATTAATGACCAACATAATTATACATTTTTTGAGATGTTCTATGAATGTAACACCAATAAATACTTGACATTTACAAAAAATGCTTTTCGAATACATCAATCAGGTATGCAATATTTTCTCTCTCATATTTTGATAAAAGTAGGATTTAATATAAAGCTGTTATTTAAATTTGTTAGGGAAAGAAGTTTATAACATAGTTGAAATAACAAAATAAAAACTAAATGGTAAGTCTAAAAATAATTTAACACTCAACAGACTTAAGATTGAATAAAAGGCAACTTACTCAATGTCCAATACCATAGATGGATTGGATTGTTCCTTATCTTGTTCATCATTATAGAACAAAATTTTTTTGCTGCTTACCACAACATACTAAAATGAAAAAAACAAGGGGAAGAGAAAACAGCAGTATTAACTTGGTTTAAAGTGGTAAGTATAATACTTGCCTTTTATATCTAGATTATACTGTATCAATCTAAAAATAATGATAATTAATATAAGCTCTATGATTTAAAAATAAAATATACAACAAAATATCAACTAGAAAAAATGAGTTATATGGTACCTGTTTCTTCCAGCCATATCTTTTGATATTTCCTCTATTTGGTATTGAAAGCCAACCTTCAATTCTTGATTCTAGAAGGAAAAAAATATATAGTATTCTGTCACAAAAGGAAAAGCTATTATAAGCTGTCTGACAGCATGCAGCAGCAGGCATTGGAACACAGCTACATGAGTAAGTGCTAAAATCTGCTCTTTCATGCTTCAATCACACAAATCAACTTTAATGGCCATACAAAAATTGCAGAAAAAAATTCCAAGCCACTTTCCCCTTAAAATTAACTTTCAGTACTCAATCACAAAAGTATGAAATAATGACAATACCCTTAACAGCCAGGCAAGACTGGAATGGATTGCAGCTTAAATGGGATATGATACATAAGACTTTAAATATCACTTAACATTGATATAAAAGTACTGAGCCAAAAAAAAAAAAAAATGCAGCAAGTGGAACAAGTCAGAGGCATGATTTACACGAGAAAGAGCAAGCAAAAGTACAGAAGTGTCCTATTACTCACAGAAGACAAGAATAGAAGATAAATAAATAAGGAATGCAGGCAGAACCAACTAGATATAAAGAATAAGAGACAAGCATTTTATTTGTTTTCTCAGTACAATATTCTGATAAACTTTCTGGTAAAACAACTATAACAATTTCATTGAAAGTGTCCAAATGTGGTTGGGGAGAGGTTCCCTAATTCTAGTGGTAAGTCCAATTACAATTCTTAGCAAACTAAAGAGGTATAAAGCCTTTAAAGTTTGTAGTATCAGAATAAACAGTAAAAGAACACAGAATTCAGCAGGTAAAACTGATAATCTTTTACCAGTTTGTGCCTACCAGAAACTCTAATTCAATCAAGGCACTTTATAATTATTATCATTAACATTTAAATACATTAAATATATACTAAATATAATTAATGTTTATGATTCAATTTAGAAATTATTATTTTATATCAGGTGAGAGATAAGACAATAATTTTATTTTTTAGATCTATTACATTTGAAACACAGACGAAAAGCAACCAACTTTAAGGTACAATGCTATGTGACATTATACCATTGTTTAAATCATGAGCCTAAGGGGAATATATATTACCTTCCTCTGTGTAACTTTAAAGTTATAGAACAGTCTGGTCTTAAAGTAATGATAATAGGTAACATTTACTATATATTTATTATTTATCAAGTGCAAGTAATACCTCATATATAATCTATATATAACCTCATGAACATAGGATATTACATTCTTAGGAAAACAGGATAAGATGGGTCCTCCTATCATCCTCCATTTACAAATGAAGAGACTAAGGCTTAGTAAGGTGAACTGACTTGTCCTAGGGTAATCCTAGCAACTGGCCAAGCTCCAGAGTTCACCCAGGCAATCTAATTTCTGAGTTTCAATTCCTAGAGCACAGCGCTAATCTTTCCTTAGACAAACTGCAGTTAATTGAATCAGGAGTGACTTTTTTTTTTTTTTTTAGGAGTGATGATCTTGTTCCAGCTTCTTCCATGTACCTAATGGCCTCTGATTTTGTTATTCTCCTTCATTTAGTTGTTAAAGTGGAAGAAATCATGAGAAACTTCAGTTCAAAGTGATCCCCTTCTTCTCCCAACTTTTTTCTTAGTTGGCATTATTATTTTGTTCATCAATAATTAATCTGTCCCATTAGGCAGTTCCTTGGAAAGTTTGAGAGCAGGGTACCACATCCTAACACTTAAAAAAAAATATATATATATATATATATATATATACACACACACACACACACACACACACACCCCAAGGCATCTGACACACAGAGTAGGTACCTGATACACCTTTTAAAAAATTATTATTCTGTAGTTCTTTCTTTCTTAATTAGCCAAGTAAGTGAAAGTGAAAGTGAAGTCGCTCAGTCATGCCGGACTCTCAGAGACCCCATGGACTGAAGCCTACCAGGCTCCTCCGTTCATGGGATTTTCCAGGCAAGAGTACTAGAGTGGGTTGCCATTGCCCTCTCCAAGTAAAGTCAAGTAAAGTCACACTCTATTTAAATAATAGTTGTAATTTAAAAACCACAGGGCTAATTTATATTCAATAAGGAAAAGTTATTGCTAGGAAAAGTTCCCTTCAGTGTGCCAAAGTCCATTTCATACCAGTAATTCCTCACTAAAAATAAAAGACATAAAAGCTATGGAAATCTTGACATTTATACAAAATTGTGTATGCCAAAATATTCTCCTTCCAAGCTATTTCTCTATGAGAATAAGTGCCAGAAATATATAAGCTTTCTGGTTCTAGTTTGGATTAATTTGCCAGTGTTTTCTTTGAATATACTGACTGAAATATATTTTCAACGAATTGTTGTATGGTGCCATTTCAGTGTTCCTATAGAAATTTTATACATCAAAGACATTTTATGAATTAAATAAGCCCAATTTTCTATCTGCCCTAATTGAAATAAAATGAAGAAATCAGAAACTCAAAAAAGGTGCTGAAGATATATGAAGGTTTTTGCCAATTTAAAATTATTCTTTGCCAATATTATAACAGAATTTTAGTCTTTCCTTCCAGTGAATTCCCTTCAGAGAAGCAGGTAAACCAAACTCAGTGATTAAAAAAAATTACTTACTCTTGTCTTATATGCAACTTAATATACCAGTTTTTTATTCAGTTCTTTAAAATGTTTTTTAGTTGTAAGGACCTCCTTTAAAACTATGACCACCTGTGACCTAAGTGGCAACCCAAAACTATAATATTCTAAATTCTTTTATAATACAAACAGAAATCAGCTTCTCCAGATAAATAAATGTTGAGGACTGCTAAGTCTAGATTATTATCAATAACATACTATAGAAGTACAAAAAAAGAACAAAAAATTTGGTCCCAGGTATCATTTATTTGTAGAGAAATCTGAACTTAAAAAAAAAAAATTTAGATGTGTATGATTGCAATATGAGCAACTAACTCCTTTAAGAGTTAATTATATGTAACTCATATAAGAGGATAATGTAAGAAAGAGGTGTAAATCAGTACCAAATACAGCCAATTCAAACAGCAAGACCAAGCTCTGAAGACTACCAAAGTTTACTTCGATGAACTACATATTGCTTAAGAAACACAGCTAGAGAACCATTCCAAAAAATTTAAATTGAGAAGTGATATAAAAAAGAAAAAAATCCATCAATGCTCAAGAATTCAGATGTACTGATTATCTCCAATCATTGATCAGTCTTCCAAACTAAAATTAATCATTACCTTCAAAAAATCTTTCAGACATGTAAATGATAGGTAACTCTCAAATTAAGAATAATTGCCAAAAATTTTTATAATTCTTTCTAGATATGACTGCAAAAACTTAACTTTATTTGCCAGAGGTCTAGTAAACGGTAAGACTTTATAAATATAGACTTTCAAGTTACTAGTACTCTTGCCTGGAAAATCCCATGGATGAAGGAGCCTGGTAGGCTGCAGGTGACCTAGCAGCAGCAGCAAGCAGTAAGATATCTGATACAGAGGTAAAGTAACTTTGATGATAATTATCCATAATTTCTACCTCCAATATGAAAGTCACAGCCTCCAACATGAAAAGGTGCAGCACTATAAAGACCTCTGTAAAATTTCAAATTCAGAACACAGGAATAGAGAGAGACCCTGACTGGTCAATGGAGAATGGCCACCAGCATCTTTTTTTCCACTTGAACTTTGAAAATCTTAAAAGCAAAAATCTCTCAAAATACACAGCTATACTAAGTAATATACTCAGAATGGAACCAGTAGAACCATTTAAAAATTTCTTTGCTGACTGATCCCTCCTGAATGGACTTATCAGATCAGGATTCTGAAATCTAAATCTAAATGGATATCTCACCTAAGTTTGCCAGTCAAACCACCTGATGGTGCTTCAAGTTCAGCCTTCCTGAATAAGCCAGGATGAAATAAAACTCATTACCTTCCCCCAACCTCATCTCTCAATTCAAATCCTCTAGACAGTATTCACCAAGTCAGTCTTTGAAATGTTTAACCTAATACAAAGAAAACCAAGGCATACATAGTAAGACATTATAAACAAAGCTGAAGGGAAATGGATGGAATAAAGACAAAAAAACTTGAACGCAGGACCTCTCCAGTGAGAGCACAAAGCCCTTACGACTGAACCGCCAGGAATTCCCATGTCATACTCTTTCTTAACTGATGACTGGGTCATAACTTTACAATGATGCTCAAACAACAGCTGAAGCTAGAGATTCTTATTAAATCCAAAGTGATCCTCTGATAAGGAAGTGAAGCTACAAGATTTTCAAGAGGTTGGAGGTTTCAGAGAGCCAAAAATGGGAAAACAGAAGGAATTTTTTGACCATTGGAGCAAGAAATATTTATTCCCTGCCCTTCCCTTTCCAGATATCTCATTTTGGGCTGGCAAAGCCACAAAAGAATGACTGTTACATAGAACACATATCAGAAGTGAATTCACTTCCTATTTTGAATTTCACTTTCTTGACCAATAACAACAACATGAAATTTTCTAGGTAGTCTATCAAGTTTATTTCAAATTCTCAACAACAACAAAAACAAGTAATATCTGTTAACATAGATCCTTATCATATCAAATGTGGTGATCTGTATCTTTCTTTTCATGCATCATTCATGAAATACATTAATTAAAATCTACTTCAAGTTTAAGACCACTTAAACCTCTCAAGACCTTGAACTAAGAATACGTAGTACATTAAATGGGTGTGTCTCTGTGTGTATATGTATACCTTTAACATTCATAATGCATGGTTTAATATTTATAACCTATTAATTTCTAAATTGAACCTGCATCATGTGTACTGCTCATCTCTGTTAAAAAGACATAAATGTACTAAAATCCACACTACAATGTATCCAAAATTGAGGCAGTATTTTTTTTTTTCAATTGATTCTCCACTGGGGAAAAAAAGTAAAAAGAAGAGAAAGTCTACATCCTAGCTTCTCACTTTTGTGTTTACTTCACTCCCTGCCACCTCTCTACACCTCCCAACTGCTTTTATCTACTTCTCCAAATTTGAAACTTTAAGTCTGGTTGAAGTTTATCACTATAGCAATAGGTAGGTTTCTATATAGAGCTACTATGGTTCTGATTATTAAGTACAGTTCTTAGTTTCAGCACAAAAATACATAAAACACTAAACAGCTGCTACACATAAAAACATGTACAATTATCCTTAAACTGAGAGTTGTAGCAGCAGTTTTGACTTTCACCATAGGGATGGGCTGCTCAATACTGATTCATAAACTTCAGGTTTCTATTTAAGAAGAGCCATTCAGATCTATTTTAAGAGCCTAAGATTGTTTATGACTGCTTTTATGCTATAAAATGCAATAAGTATGCAAATATCAGACTCTGGGCCATGAGAAACATAAATCCCTTCTTAAGAATTCATGGACAAAATGACAGAGTTACAAATCCAAAAAAAGAAATCTACATTAATTCCCATGATGTTTTAGCAAACTTGAATGAAGTAACAGAAATTATTCTTACCTGGAAGGTTTCCATCAGTTTCATCAGCACTGGGAAAACTAGCAACACTTGTGGAATCTGAAAGGTCCAAAAGTTTGGCACGCAGCTGCTCAATGTCACTCTCTTTGCTGGCCAACTGCATCTGAAGCTCATTCTTATGTGTACATTCTTCTACCAATTGCTATTTAAAAAATAAAAAAGTAATGAGATAATATTAAGAATTAGTTCAAATCTCCAACATTAGAAACTAAGGATCAGTGGAGTTATATAACTGAGAACTGCTAATACTAAAAACTGACTATAAACTTTACCACTGTTTACTATCACAGATTGTAATACAGCTATAGAAACACAAGTTCTCCTCCTCAGTAATACACTGCATGCATAAGCTCCTTTTCTCTTTGCTTTAAAAAAGTATTCTGTTTTTTTTTTCTTCTAAAACACAAAGCATTAAAAACCAAACCCAAACACCTGTTAAAACAATAGAAAATGCTTTTACGGTTCCAAATGAAAGTGTAAAAGATACAGAGGAAAACCCTTAGTGGTTTCTCCAAAAGTAGCATTTCTAATCAAGCAGATGCTAAGGGGTAAAAATTACTCAAGTTGTAGTCAAGAGTATCTTCCTAGTTTGTCAAGATCATGGTTCATATTACAGTAATAGTAATCAAACTGGGAAGAATATAAACCTAAATATGCATTTTTAATACTGAACAAACAAGATAAACAGCTAGGTATATACAGTAATAACAAATGCACACACACAACCTTACCGCTTGCATTTCATTCAGCTCCTTCTGATGTTTCACTACCATTTGGTTGAATTTCTCTCTTTCCTGGTTGAGTTCAAGTTGGAGCTTTCGATTTTCTTTTTCTTTCTTTCTCAAATCCTGCGTATTTGCTTTCTTTCTATCAATTTTAAAGTCCTTTCGATTCATTATTTCTGCCAACTTATTAACAGCCTGTTATGATATTAAAATGTTATTAATAAGGTTCTTCATTGTAGCTATTCAATTTAAGCCTCCAGTAAAAAAATATTTTTCCTTCAAACTCAGGAAGCAGGACTTTTTGTGTGTGTGAAAATTAGGAGAACCTAATGAAGTTTGGAATATGATAACTGGTAGCACAAGTAACTATTACTGACTCATCTTATTGTTCCAATGTTTAATAAGAACCAGATAGGCTCACAAAAATCCAGTTACTGCTCAACAATTATTCAGCACTTACTATATTGCATGTAAGCACTCTGATAGGCACTAGATATAAGGACAGAAAATACAGTTAACCCCAAAGATATCCTAGTCTGGCAGAGGCATGACAGCGCCGAGTGGAAAATCAGGAAAAAGAAGCAAGCAAGGTGCTACAGAAGCAGTACCTAACTGAGACCAGGAGAGGTCAGGGAAGGGTTCCTGGAATACCTGCATTTGTGTCCACGTATGTTTCTTAAAAAGACCAACAGGAATGGAATGAGCAAAGAAGAAATGGTATTAAGGAGGGGAGCCAAGGATGACACAATACTTAGATGAAACAGTACACAGGCAAAAAGGCTCAAGATAATTTTTTTCTTTTAGACAAATAGGAGAGCGGGTGGACAAAGCACCACACTCAGGCCCTCTTGAATGTGAAAGAGGTTGTACATATAGTTGAGGCTAACCCTTTTTGCCAGAAGGAAAAAATATATTCTAAATAAGACAGGACTGTTAAAAGCACAGGAAATTAGCTACATAAACCAAGAAAAAGAAACATAAGCTATGGTATATCTGTCCTGTAGCAGCTAAAAAAAAAAAAAATCAGATTTTTCCATCAAGATAGAACAAATCCCTAACCACTAT
The DNA here is from genome assembly GCA_006410935.1 of Redunca redunca. NCBI lineage: Eukaryota > Metazoa > Chordata > Mammalia > Artiodactyla > Bovidae > Redunca > Redunca redunca. The sequence goes on from SJYQ01003975.1 coordinate 93,066, forward strand.
CATTTCCATGTAGATTAGATCCCATCAAGGATAAAGAACCCTTGAGTAATTTTTTTAGTGCAGTAAAAGCTTACTTCACTGAACTCATAAACGGCTATTTGGTTTTTTTCCAGTAGTAAATCTAACAAAAAAAACATAGAAGTATAATGTGAAGAACATGAAAAGCTATTATAGTTATCACTCATCAAAGACTATCTCTGCTAAAGCCTTCTCTTTTCTTTCAATCTACTGGGTGCATATCCTTCTAGACTTTTCCTAAAACTATAAGTAGATTATATATAAATGTTTCAATTTTAAATGGAATTTTGCAATACACTGTGCTGCAACTTGCTCCCTAAATACTGTATTAAATATCACAGTAAATACTATTTCTCTGTGTCATTACATGTAAATATACTTCATTAATTTTTAATGGCTTCTTTGCATCTCATTGTATGGGTTAGTTTTAGTTTTTCACTTTTAAAAATAATGTAGCAATTTTATTTCTGTATATTTCTCTTGAGAATTTATGGAAGTTTTTAAATAGGATAAATTCCTAAATGAGCACATACTGGGTCACAGAATATGCACATTCAAATGCTTTCTTCTGTTAAACTGTTTTTGCATGAATGAACGTTCACCATGTGCTTATAATACTCACAGCTGAGTATCATTACTCATTAAAACCTGTCAATTTGATTGTGAAAAAGATATCTCCTTTGTTTCCATTTTTGTTTCCTGCTTCACCACTGCGGCTGCACCTTTTCGGTTTTGGTCGCGCCTTGAGGAATGTGGGGCCTCAGCTCCCTGACAAGGCTCAGGCGCGCGCCTCCTGCCGTGGAAGCAGTCTCGACCGCTGGAGCACCAGTGACTCCTGGCTGAGCCTTTTAGAAAGATCTTTACTGCTCTTTTCCCTCAAGTGTCCCTTGGCTTTTTCTTTTTTCCACTGAACTTTTTTCCTATTTGCAGATTCTCTTTATATTTATCTTTATATGCTGTAAATACTGGTCCTAGTTCATTTTCTTTCAACTTACGTTCTTTTGGAGTATGTACAAGAATAAATGTCAGTCTTTATCTTCATGGTCTCTGTTTACAGAGAGAAGTAAAATCTCCACTGAAGGATTTTCAATGACTATTAAGTGCATTTTTGAAAAATTACTTTAGTTGAAGGATTACTGAGAGAGAATAGATTAGTGGTAAGGAGCTATAAGTACAAAATATTTTACTGTAATAAAATGAACTGAGGTACACAGTACCTTTTGAAGAATTAAAAACTGCTGGATGACTACTGGTACAATGATAAGATATCAAGTTTTAGTGTAAAAAACTGATCTAGCTGCAAAATACAAAACGAAATGATACATCTACCCCTTTTAATTACTCCCCATTCTTCTCTTTCTTTTCATTCTTCTCTCTTGACTTCAGTCAAGCATATGCTTTCTCCTCATTAAGTTTTCCTACGGTCAATTATGGGTCCTCCATACCATCTAAAATATATTTTTTACTAATCAGATAACTAGACAAATTAGCTTTCTTAACTCAACTGAAATCCTATTTCCTGAATAAGACTTCTATATTTAATGAAAAAAGAGTATTACATTATTTGTTCCAATGACTTGACAATTTCAGTTTTAAGAAAAAGGAAATGAAGAGCAAATATTAACTTCTGAATATATAATACTCAAATACAAACATATGGGGAAGGCTAACCACATGTATACCTGTGTTTTAAGGGTTCGTTCTGTATTGATATTCTTTTCAAAGGCAGCCTTAAGGATATTGATCTCTTCCTCCTTCTTCAATTTATATTCTGTCAACAAATTATATAAAATGTCATATATAATATGCCATTAATTTCTGCCTTGCAAAGTAACAATGTCCTTTATTATTCAAATTAGTATATACTACATAGTAACTTTCAGTGCCTTCATTAAATAATTCTTTTTTTCAGTTTATTGAGGTATAACAGACAAATAAAATTTTAAGATTTTAAAATGTACAATGTGGAGAATTGATATATGTATACACTGTGAAAGGATCCCCCCACAATCAATTTAATTAACACATACATCACTTCATATATTTACCTTTTTGTGGGGGCAGTGATGGTGAGAATATTTAAGTTCCTTATGATAATACTTAGGGGCTTCTCTGGTGGCTTAGACAGTAAAAAATTCACCTGCAATGCAGGAGACCTGGGTTCGATCCCTGGGTCGGGAAGATCCCCTGGAGAAGATCATAGCCACCCACTCCAGTATTCTTGCCTCGAGAATTTCATGGACAGAAGAGACTGGTGGGCTACAGTCCACGGGGTCGCAAAGAGTCAGACACAACTGAGTGACTAACACTATTCAAGGTAACACTTAAGGCTACACAAGTTATTTAACATATGAAACAAATCCTTCAAAACCCTAACACACAACAAAGGTTTACCTCTGAACTTGATTTTAACGTTACAATTTTTTTTTAAACATCTTACATACCTTCCTCTGCCTTCCTCATTTTATCAGTTAGCTCTTCATTTTCTTTTCTTAATAATTCAATATCTTTGGTTAGCATGCTGTTCGTTTCTTCAAGCTAAACAAAGCACAGAATGGTTGAAGTTGTATAGTCTCTTTGCTACTCTCATATTTAAAGCAATAATCTTTAAACAAATACTTGCGTTTCCCATAGACAAGGACAGGTCAGACATTGCTTAACTATAAAAATGTCTGGTTTCCAGTTTGAAATATGTGGAAGTGATTAAAAATATTTTAAAGTAACTGTTAACTTCCAAAACTTATTTCAGTGTGCATATATACATACACAGTCATACAAATGAAAGGAATACAAAATGTAATGAAATAAGAACAAGACTAAAAACTAGGAAATGTACATTTAGTTCTCTGTCTTTGTGCCCTCAGCAAGTCACAATCTTTCTGGGCCTCAGTTTCTTCATCTGAATAATGGTGACAAAAAGGACAATTTAAAATGTTTGGCTATTAGCATAAATGATACCACTGTGGGCCCATATATTTCCTCCCTATTTATTCCTTCCCTGACCCTACCCAGACCGCACTGTGTGATAAAATCATTTCTTTGTCATCAAGGGCTTTTTAGGTAGTAGATATTATTTAATAATCAGAAGTGGCCTCTATGCTCTGTAGTCCCCAATGATGAAGACCTTTGCTGACATATTCCTGATGCCCACAAGACTAGTTACCCATTTTTAGCAACTAGGAACGCACTTAGGAATGCACTTCCTATTTTTAAGCACATACCTCCCATACCCTAGGTTAACTATAAAATTGTCCCAATGGTCCTTTGGTGGTGTGGAGTGCAGCGGGAATGCTTCTAGATCATTTTCTGCCTGAACCCACTCTGTGACTACTGGACCCATAGTAACTTGTCCAAAGACTGTACAGAGCTGCCTACCTTGGCGTTTTAGTCTAAAGATACCTTCTCAGTTCAGTGGGTACTTTTCATTCTCTCTGCCCTCCAACAATTACTTTCAGTAACTTACCTGTTCCCCATTCTATTTATATGACTGCATTTAATCCTCATAAGAATCCTATGACATAGAATCTGAGGCTTGAAGAAATCAAAGCAAACTGCCAAGATGACATTAACTTCCCAGGGGCAAAGCCGTGGTTTGAATCCAGATCTACCTACACCAGAGCACCTGATGGTGGCTTTACCACCAAGAAGAAAACTCTAATTCCCCTTTCTAGCCCCATAATCTACTGACCATACTATACATTTCAGGAGTAGACAACTGTTTGTAGTAATGGTTTCTCTATAATGGATTTGTAGATATACACAAAGAATTTTTGTGGATATCCACATCCCAAAATAGCATCTCTGAATCTTATAGAATTTTGACCATGAAATCAGTTGCAATTTACTAAGGTAATAAAGCAAATGAATTTAAGGTTAAGTATTTCTTCACATAAAATATATTAAGATCTATAACCAGAAAGGGGGAAAAACCCCAATATACTGAATAAGAATTTCAATTATTAACAATTGTTTTAGATTATATAAACTATTTTATATATGCGTACAAGTAGACCATTGTGTGTAAGGAAATACTCATGCACATACACTTACCCAAACACTTTAAAATGTGGCCTGTTTAGACTTTTCAATTAATTTTAATCACGTAACTTAGCTAACTATCACTTACCCGACTAAGAGTGTGATCTTTATCTGTAATCTCTTGTCTATTTCTCGAAGCAGCTTTCTTGCTTTCTTGGGTCAGTTCAAAATACTGCTCTTCCAGAAGCCCTCGAGCCAACTGCTCAGATTCGGCCTTTGTTTCCGCTAGATCCAACTGAGTAGCAAGAGTTTCTCTGGTAGTTAAGAGAGAGATGAGTATAAACAAATCCAATTCATTCTTCCAACTTAACTATATGGTTAAAAACACAATTCTATTTAAATGCTAAAAGAATCAAGTATTCTATTGCCTAAAACAAACCCTGAACACATTACAAACTTTCTAGAAAAGTAACCTCTCACACTTTGAAAAAGGATGCTAAAATCTTGTACATGTCATTTTGCTTAACTAAGAAAAGGTAATAGAACAATGGCAAGCAGTCTACTCCTGAAAAGGAATTTGCTGGGATCTGGAAGGAAAGGCAGCATGGCACAGTCGGAAAGTCACTGGCTTGTAAATCAAGAGGCCAGACCTAAACCCTGATCCCCTTCTATCCCCATTCTATCCCATTGGGTAGGGATACTAGGCAAGTTCCTTACACTTAAAAGAACTCAACTTAATCAAATCCATAAAATGAGAAGATTAAGCTACATTATTTTTGAGGTCACTTCCAGCTCTGAAATTTAATGAGATTATGAAGATTTATAAATAGATTTGCAAACCACTATAAACTATTCTAGGAATGCTCCTTGGGAATTACCCTTTAAAGCCTTTCAGAACTGACATTCGGACCACAACCAGATCACTGCAGTTTGCCTGCTCTTCCTAGGAAGAGAAACTGTCTTCAATAAGTTATTTTGGTCATAACTGTAACCTGTACATACAGTAGGTGCTCAATAAATGTTTATTAAATAAATGAATGACTTTCACCTACTTTCTATTAAGGGAGTAATACAAATAAAATTTTCTGTCTCAAGCCTAAAGAGGAAGACAATATAGTAACTACAAAAACCAGTAATAATATCCATTCTTTTGTCCAACAAATATTTAAAGTTCCTGTGTGCCAAACACTGTTCTGGGATTTAAGGCATACAGCAGTAACAAACTCCTTGCCCTCAGAAAGTATATATTAGCAAGGTGAGACAATTTAAAGAAATGAACAATATATAGTGCGCCACAGAAAACAATAAAAGGAAAGGGGAAGAGGCTGTGAGCTGTGGTCACTATTTTATTGAGGGCGATCAAGAATGTCTCTCTACTAAGCTGATATTTGAGAAAAGAAAAGGAAGACGTAAGAGAGGAGCCACACAGGTATCTGAGAATGCTTTCAGGCAAAGGAAACATCTAATAAGAAATGTTCTGAAGGAAGCTAATGTGAGGGGTGTTGGAGGTGATTGTGAGATGTGATAAGTGAATTGGGGAGAAAGAACAAGTGTTAGAAGGCTTTCTAAAACAACAGAGGGACTCTGGCTTTTACTCTGAGTGCTCCATTTTAAAGTGATCATTCAGGCTGCTGGTTAAAATCAGACTTAGTAGGGGGACAGTGGCAGAAGCAGCAACATAGTGGCAGAAGCAGCGAGCAGAAGCAGTGAGGAGACACCTGAAATAATCAAGACTGGAGATAATGGCAGTTTGGATCAAGTTGGTAAATGATGAAAAGTGGTGAGAAATGATCAGATTCTGGACAGGCTTTTTAGTTACAGCTAGGCTATATTGATGGATTGCATGCAGAATGTAAGAAAAAAAGAGTCTAAGATGATGCCAACTTTTGGATTTAAGAACTAGGACTAACAAAACAGCTAATATTGACACAGGGAAGATAGCAAGGAGAAGGTGGGGGAGTAAGGCATTTTTCTGGACATGTTATATATGATATGGTTGTTAAACACTCTAGTGGAGATGTCAGACAGCTGGATTTACAAGTCTAAAATTCAGGGGAGAATATACTTGTACACTGATGTTATTTAAAGCCATTAGGCTGGATGAGAACAAGCAGGGAGTGATCCCTTGGGCCCTCCATAGTTTAAAACGACAAAGGAGCAAAGACGGGTGAGGAAGAGGAGACACTTCAGTAGGCGGAAAGGAGTTCAGTGTCACAAAAACCAAATGAAGCCAATTCAGACAGAGTAATCAATGATGAGAACTGCTGCTATTAAATAGGATAAATAGTTAAGAACTGACTACAGTTCTTAACTATTAGGAAGCTCCAGGTGACCTTGAAAAAGGTTATTTTGGTAGAGTAATGGGTGAAAAGTTTTGAATGAGCTCAAGAAAGAATAAGAGAACCTGAAGGTAAATGGTATGTCACTTTTCAAGGAAGTTTGCTACAAAAGGAAGCAAAAAACAGGTTGTAAGTAGATATACAGTTTAAAGAAAAGGAGGTTATTCTTTAAGAAAATGTTTACCTCTGTGCTTATGCAACAATGGAAATGACTGCAGAAAGGAAAAGAATGATGCAGGAGTGTAACTGATTCACTCTGCGGTACACCTGAAACTAACACAACACTGCAAATCAACACTCCAAGAAAGATGAAAGAAAAATAGGAAAGAAACAATGGAAAGATGAGAGAATCATCGGAGTCACAGGCAGAAAAGGATGGGATCGAAGGGCTGCCTTTTAGGTCGACTCATGTTAATTTTGTCTGTTTTCATGAATCAGAAGGAAGGTAGGGTTTACATGTACAGCTGCAGACAGGTCAGTGGCTGTGTTAGTGGAAGAGAGTAGATGTCCTATGACTTCCAGGAAACAAGACTATTTGCTGAGAATGAGAACAAGAAGTTGTTGATCTGAGGAGGGAGGAAAAGATAAGGCATACAACAATATAACAATGTGAGAAAACTAGCTTCAATGTCTGTTCTTACACCATCCAGCTATAAGCAGTTATTAAACTTAATAGATTCATAAGACTGCCTCCTTGTAAAGCCCTAAGCACACATGCAACAGAAATTAATCTGCCTTGTAATACTAAGAGGAAGACTCTAAATATCTTTACCTAACATAAAAATTATAATTTGCAAATACTACATGAATCATTTATATACAAACAGATGTTTGAAGATTCAGAGACCTTTGAAAACAATTTACTGTCACAATTTAGTGAATCTCTGTACAACTGCTATAGCGTTAAAGTACCAAATTACTTCTTCACCATAAAGGCAAATTTTAGTCAAAATTTAGTTTGATTTGTTCTGAATTAGGCCAGTAAGACTTGCTATTCCACTGCCGTAAGAATAAAGACACATCTACTCTCTATGTTTAAACTTAAAAGTTAAGAAATCTTTGCTGTAGGACTGATTCTTGTTCTAAAGTAAAATGGACATACTTTTCACTTTGTAGTTCCTGTATTTTCTTTAAGTTTTCTCTGTTTTTTTCTTCAATTTCTTCCTTAAGTTCCTTTACCTGGGTTTTATAAAGTGTCTGCAAAACAAGTGATAAGAATAAATAAGTGTATTGATGGGGTTAAAAAACAATTTGGTAGTTCTTTATAAAGTTAAACAATTAACATATGATCTAACAACTCCACTCTGAAGTATTTACTGAAGTAAAAATATATATCTATACAAAGTCTTAGACATGAATTTTCATTGCAGTTTTATTTCCTAGTAACATGAATTTTCTTTGCAGTTTTATTTCATAGTAACATGAATTCTCATTGCAGTTTTATTTCATAGTAATAGATGCAGAGGTTATAAACTTCCAATTGTGAAGTCAATTTCTGTTTTTTTAACAATACTTTTTAGTTTAAAAGATAAGGAAAAAACAGTGAGGACCAGCAAACAGCTGCGGAGTATGACTTTTACACTGTATACTTAATTATCCCTCTGAGAAACAGCACTTCTCTAGGGGAAAAATACATCGCTACAAGAATGCAACTGAAAGAAAAATGATGGCTAGCTCTGGTTTGTTTACAATTTCTAAAACGAAATAGCCTTTAGTAATCAGATTCTCATTTCTCTGACTTGAATTACTGAAATTTATATGTGGAATCAATGAAGAAATAAAAATAACCTGATCTGAAAGCCAAAACTAAAGAATATCTTAAATTCAGCTCATAAAAACTTATGAAATTTAGCAACATTTAACCCAGTCCTCACAAGCAACAGAATAAACCAAAACTAAAGACACTTAATAGTTTGTATTGTTTTATAAAGGCAAAAATCAAGAATCCATAAGAACCACCACAAATCACTTGGACATCCATCCCCAAATATGAGGCACTGAAAGATTATCCTATGGAAGCCTACAGACAGGAGGGTGTGCTTGATATTATAGACCGCTGTGTAGAAGTCACCCCCACACACTGAAAAAATGAAGACTAATTTACATTCAGGGAAAAGGTTTTCAACAATCTTGAATTTTTTTTTAAATTTAGAAACATATTCCAGGGATTGTATAATTAGCCAAGAAGAAACAGACAAAAAATGGAAAAGTCACCAAGTTTATTAGCATGAAGCTTGTAACTGTATGAAATTCCATAGAGCTCTAACAATACCCAGAGTTTTTACTGAGGAAATCATTACTTCCAATATTGTTCATACTTGGTTTCTAGGGCATATTCAGCAGTGCAACTCAAACTCTGTGCATTTAATTACACTGCTTAAAGCCCATAGTAAAGGTGGCTTGTCAGTGAAACAGAAACAGAGCAGCTAGATAAATATCAAACTGAAATGTTAGGGTACAAACTTGGCAACCAAAAATTCAGAGTTTTCAATAAAGCCTCAAAGCAATAGCTATAAATGCTCATTGATAGTAGTAATGAAAATAACCTGGCCTGTAGTAAAAAAAAGAAAATGATTTTTATGGAGAAAAAGTGTAATAGATTCATAAAGTGCACACAGAGCCCAAACAGGAAAAAGCTCTTGAACATTAGTTATACCCACAACTGTATGCAGCGAGAGCTACACACACATGTGCGAAGGCCACTGTGATGTGCACACATGAACCACACATGGTAATAATGGCACTCTAACCCACCAGAGCGTGGTACCAGGCAGACAGAACTCTCAAGAGACTCTTCTAAGTAGCTCCAGTTTGAAAGCAATTCTGGAAATATTTGCACAAAAATAGTCATTTCTTTATAACTTAGACTACCAACACAGATTCAGAAATGAAATCCAGAGAAGGGGATATACAACGGGAGAAAACTACTTCATAGTCATTTGAAAAAGAATCACAGTTCACATCAAACATCTAAACCCCCTGTTAAGTCAGCTTTGGAAACAGTCTACATGTTAAGAGTGATTCTCACCGAGAAATACTGCTCCGCTTCCAGCTGATCCTGCAGCTCCCGCATCTGCCCTTCATTCCCTCTGTACTGCCTTCAGAGGAAAGAGAAAGCAGTAAACAAATGCTCCTACTTTTACTAGACTTTATATTACTCTTTGTTTCTTAAAGTTGCTAAAACAAAAAAGTTTACTAAAATAAACTCTGCTTTAAAAAAAAAATCATACTTTGTTATTCAGTATTACTTAACTAGTTATATTTGGTTAGAACACACTGTCTGGTGCCATTTTGCTCCTTGTAAAATGATACTATGAAAAGTAGAGGGAACCATTTTCTACTGAAATTCTCTTTCAGGAGAATATTAACTGTGGATGAATCCAAATGCAAAAGTAAAATGATATTATTTTGGTAAATTTTTTTAGAGAACAGCTTTCTTAGGGGTACATTTAAAATGTTTTATGCAGTAAATGAAAATGAAGTCGCTCAGTCGTGTCCAACTCTTTGCGACCCAATGGACTGTAGCCTACCAGGCTCCTCTGTCCATGGGATTTTCCAGGCGATAGTACTGGAGTGGATTGCCATTTCCTTCTCCAGAGGATCTTCCCAACCCAGGGATCGAACCCAGGTCTCCCGCATTGTAGACAGACGCTTTACTGACTGAGCCACCAGGGAATAGTCTACTTACTTATGCAGTAAGTAGACTATTAAAAACATGAACATATTAAATAAATGATAAGAAAAATTTAGTACTATATTTTATGATTAATTAAGCACAAGGGTGGGGTGGAAATGAATACTCAGATATAGAATAAGAAGGGAGGCAATAACAACAGCTGAAAACATAGATAAAGAGAGATGTACCTATATAGAATACATATATGTAAACACCGCTCACAGAGAGGAAAGGACTCAAAAAGTCAAATACACAATGCAACCCAACACACAGCTAATTCAACAATGAACAATTCCATCTGCAGCTGCTGGGTTTTCATATTTTCATATTAGATGGTAAAAGCTTTTTACTTTCAGCATATGGTTGATAGAAATTATTAGTTGAATGTTGAGTGCAAGTTACAGTGGGAGAAGAAAATTATAAAACACCTTAGTTGGTGAAAACAGTGACTCTAAAGGGGAAAAGAATTTCACCAACATAAAGTCAACAAAATTGAGAGATAATTCTACACAAGAGTTATAATGTTGTACATGAAGCTGGCAAGTGAATGTAACATAAATTTGGAGGAAATAAAATCCTATGACTTGGCTTAAGGCATCCCCATCTTTGACATTAAATCTCTGAAGCATGTCCTTACACAAATTCTGAAAGTCTCAGTGACATCTTGCTGTGTTCCCATTTCAAGTAAGCAGACACATCACATCTCAAGAATGGAGAAAAAGGACACTGCATTCTGAGATGAACCAAAGAAACAAAACAAACACACACACAGGGTCATCATGTCTAATTCTAGTCTCTAAAGTAAAGAAAACTTGAATATTTTCTGTAAGGTACTAAATCCTTAATAAAAAGGTTATTCCTGATGTTTTTAATTCTAGTGTGATGACAGATGATTTTTGTGGATATGGAAATCATATAAAAACACTATTTTTCTACCATAAACAGACTTATTGTAAATAGTCCTGACAATGTCTTTTTTCCCCCTTTAATAACTGCATTTTTTGGTTTTGTTTTTTGTTTTTTAATAACTGCATTTGTTTTAAAGTCTGCTCTTCCAAAGCCTGAGCCTCCTTGCAAACTTTTGCAAATAAATTCTTTTATTTTTTTCTAAATGTTTTTTCCTAAATCTTCATTTTACATAATCTATACACATATAAAATATCAAACACATAAGCAAATGTTGAACACACACAAAAAAGAAATCAAGAATGTTATTTCCGAGACTTACTTTGTAAGCTGAGCTAATTCAAATTCTAATAATCTCTTTGCTTCCAATAAAGTATTTATTTCCTGTTTCATCTGCTTTTCTAAACCTTTTAAATTGTCTGCCTCAAATGCTTGAGTCTTCAATTCATTTTGTAACAACAGTCGCTTATTTGATTCCTGCTCCAGCTGCAGGGTTAGATTCTTAACCTATGAATGAGAAAAATAATTGGGATCGTAAACCTGTTTAATAATTTATTAGACATTATTTGAACGAATACTAATCAAACCTCAAGTACACTATTAACCTCAAGCACACTATTTCCTTATACAAACAGAAAATATCTGTATCCTAAAGAGTCTCCACTGTTTTATGCATTTATTGCTACAGAATTTAGTGTCAAAACAAATGAATCCCCAAATTTCAGATATGAGATCTTGGAGGAGAAAAAAAAAATCTGGTTTCTTTGTATGGTGTTGCTGCTGCTGCTAAGTCACCTCAGTCGTGTCCGACTCTCTGCGACCCCACAGATGGCAGCCCACCAGGCTCCCCCGTCCCTGGGATTCTCCAGGCAAGAACACTGGAGTGGGTTGCCATTTCCTTCTCCAATGCATAAAAGTGAAAAGTGAAAGTGAAGTCGCTCAGTCAATGATACCTGTATGGAAATTCTGGAGGAGAAGGTGAGTATAAAAGTTACCTTTGGAGCGACATTCCTAAGTGGTATTTAAGTTTATTAGTTCATTCAGAAATGTTTGTGCTCTAATCTACAGCCCTGCAAAGTTTACCCCCAAAATTGAACATATATTGAATCCAATTCAATAAATATTTATCAAGTACTTATTGGGCGTAAGGACTAAAATGCTCCAAATTCTTACAGTGGTTATAATTTCCTTCATGATCTGTTGCTTACTTTTCTGGCACTGTCCCTGGTCATTCTCTGAATCCAGTCACACTCCTCAGACCTTCCAGTGTGATCTACTCTCCATCACTGCACAGTGCTTGCACAGGTTATTCTCTGTCTTCCCCTCTTCATTTATTCCTTCTTCAGCTCTTAAATGTCAAACCCTTAGTGAGGTCTCCATTAACCTCCTGAACACGATTAGCCCTGATACTCCTAACTTGGTATGTCCTTTTTAAGTATGTCATGCTTGTCATGACAATGTTAATATCTGTCTTTCCCCTTTGGTTGCAAATTCCACGGAGGTCAAGCCCAGAACTATCTTATTCCGTACCTTACAGCAGTGAACACAGATACATGTAGGTAATTTTATTTAAATCTCCACCATGTTTAAATTATACTGATTTTTTAGTCATAACAATGACTTTCTCCTTTATAAGATGAATGTTTTTCTTACTTCATCCTCCATCCTGTCTTTATTTTCAATCAAATGCTCCAGCTTCTGCTGAGATTGTTTAAGATCAACATCTAGCATAGAACACTGCTTCTCAATCTGAACAACCCTATTTTCAGCCTTCTCTCGAGCTTCTCTCTCCTCCTCCAGCTTTTTTTCCATCTCTGTGAAAGAAAAAGTTACAAATATACACTTAACAAAAAAGACTACTTTAATACTTTCACTTTCATGGGCTGCATAGGACACCTAGGTGTCAAAAACCCCTACTGTTAACATCCTGGGATCTTTTAGAGCTATTCATTACTGAAGTTCTAACATTATGAATTACTTGTATAGTGGGATATTTAAAGGAAGAGAGTCATAAAAATGTAACAAATCTTCCAAATCCAACACTTGCCCAAAGACATGAGAGACTATTTACAGCCATTTTCAGACCAGAAGGTGAAAGTACAGCTGGAAAACAAGTAGAGTGTATAAGGAGAAAAATGGAGGTAGTTCAGACAAAAGTAAAAGAAAATGAATAAATAAATAAGGTTGTGGTTATTAATGTATACCTAGTACTGTTCAATAAAAGTTTCAAGAGGCTTAAGGCAGTGATATAAACTTAATTTTTTGCAATGCATATAAAAAAGATTCCATGATAGTATAATACTTAATTACTATCAGAAGATACCAGTCTATAGTGAGGTTCCTTTCTTGATCAACATCAAAGAACTAAGGTTCTAGAGGTTAATTTACTAGGGTCCTGAAACTCTTGAGTTGTACCATCAGGATTCAAATTTAGTAAATCTGCTATCTCACTTTCAGGCTGTCTTGTCTAGGTGACAAAATAGAAACCACCAGAATGGGGTTTTTTGAATAACTCCCAGATTTCCAGCTTGGATGTTGAATATCACTATCATCCACAGCCATGATAATATTTCCCATTTATTGAAAGCATTCTGTGTACAGGCACTTTAGTGCATTTTTCCCATCTAATTTTTTGAAACAGTCATAAGAGAAGCTAAGAGGCAAAGTAGATTTGTCTGATTACAAGCCTGGGCTCATAAAAACAAGATAATCATTAACCAATACAGTAAGAATAGCAGGAAGAGCAGGTTTGAGAGATAAGATCACAAGTTTATCTCTTGAATAAACTGAATTTAAGGTGCCAGGTGACACTTCAGCTTACAGTAGGTTAAGAAGTGAGCAGAAGGTGAAGAGAAGGAAGACATCTTTTTAGAAATCTGGCTATAAAGGGACAGAATAAAATAGTGGCAATTAGGAAGGACCGCAGGTTGCTGCAATGGTTTGTCCTTTTTTTTTTTTTTTAAACAGATGAGAAAGATTTGTACATGTTAACAAGAAGGGATTCAGTGGAGGAAAAAGGGTGAGAATAAAGGAAAGAAAAAGAATTAAGTTGAAATAAGAGAATGGATCTGAGTATAGGTAGAGCATATTAGCAAGGACAGGAAAAGGATCACGCTCGGCTGAGAGAGATGATAATGAAGATGGTAAAGGAGCAGGACAGCTTGACCATATCAGAGAATTAGATTCTGAGGAGTTCAAGTCTATGACTTCACAGTTTCTTTTCGAAATAGGAGAATGTTCACCTAAAAGCGAAGTGATAAAGACATGGCATAGGAAGCTAGAGGAGAAGAAAAATTTAGAAGGAATTGATGAGTGACATATATAAAAACAACAGCTCACTTGAGGCTGAGGACAATGCACTGAGATAACCCATCTAAAGAACAAGCTGAAGCAATGAAAAGCGGCTGGCTGGTCTGATTGAGGGTTACATTTAGAGGCATAATTCAGTGGAAATACACAGAAATAACAGAATCGAAGGTACAGAGCAAGAAAGGTGAATCAACAGACAATGAGTTTCAGAATGCATCTCAAAGAAAACAAAGGAAGGGGCTGAAAAACTGGGAGAAATGAGAATACACTGACTTTTACAGGAAGAGAAGGGTGGTACAGGGAGCAGAGCATGGTGGAGTAAGGGAACCAGCAGGTGAAACTTATTTTTAAAAAAGGAAGGCTTCAAAAATGAAAAAAAGGAAAGCCCCCCTTTCCCAGATCATCATTTGTAATGTCTAAGAGTTTAAACTACTACACAATGAAATTTGATCAAAATCAAAAATTTTTGTTGTCATTATTTAAAAACTAAGCATGTAGAAAATATTAAAATTGACACTTACCACACATTGCAACAGACTTTGCCTCTTCAATAGATTGATGTTTGTCAGTTAAACGAGCTTTGGTTACTTTATGTTCATTTACCTCTTGTTCTAACCGTTGCTGTAATGATTTAAGCTTATAGTTTAAATCTATTTCTAAGTTGTTCTTTTCCTGTAAAATGAGAATGAGAGTCAAGTATTATGCTGTGCAAAAAGCAAATCATTAAATCTTACATTAATTTTATCTCTTAAGAGACAATGTATGAATCACATTGGCTTGAAATATTACACTATATGTACTTAAATACTTTTACTCAGAACATAATTTTATATTTATACTTCTTGTGCATTTCACACTATTTATAATATCTTACTTTAAAAATCACAATGGCTGCTGCTAAGTCACTTCAGTCGTGTCTGACTCTGTGCGACCCCATAGATGGCAGCCCACCAGGCTCCCCCGTCCCTGGGATTCTCCACAATAAGCACATATAATTAAAAACAAAGTATCACCTCTCTGTGCCCACTACCCTCCTTTACCAAGTGAATCATTAGCCATGGCTGATGGCAAGGAAGATTTCAGGAGGGTTCACTGAGAGTATAGAAAAGAACAGGACAATTCTTCAGGTCATCTAAAATTTTTTGCTACCATTTAAAAAACTAATCTCTATTTACATTTGCATTTACACCTAGATTTATCTTGCTCTGATAACTAAATCAACATGTATTCCATTCCTGTTTGGGTGCTTCTACTCTTCTTTCATCCTATTTCCAAATTAATAACAGACTTAGACATCAAAAAGCTATTCTGAATGCCACAAAACATATCCAAAGGACAAGGTAAGTGGTAGATTTTCTGATCGTTCACCTGAGGATCTAGTAAACCTACAACATCTCAGGGAGGTATGCTAAATCTGCATATTACCTATTTAATCCTTTTCTTAGCAAGGTAACGGAGAAGGCGATGGCACCCCACTCCAGTACTCTCGCCTGGAAAATCCCATGGATGGAGGAGCCTGGTTAGCTGCAGTCCATGGGGTCGCGAAGAGTCGGACACGACTGAGCGACTTCACTTTCACTTTTCACTTTCATGCACTGGAGAAGGAAATGGCAACCCACTCCAGTGTTCTTGCCTGGAGACTCCCAGGGACGGGGGAGCCTGGTGGGCTGCCGTCTGTGGGGTCACACAGAGTCGGACACGACTGAAGTGACTTAGCAGCAGCAGCAGCAAGGTAAGGACAGACGATAAAATTCTACAGGCAAAGGCCAATACTTTATGTATACTTTTTACTATATTGCTAACTCTTACCAACAAAATGGAAAACGCACACACAGTACTATATACTAATCCTTTGTTCTCTTTCTTCATAATCGGTAAGGTTCAATATTTTCATCTTTCCCATGTACAGAAAATAGGGGAAAATTCTATATGGAGAGGTATCTCCAAACCAATGCAATTTGTGATGATCAGATATCTAATACCCTTCAAGGATAAAAACAAATAAGTAACACTCTAAAAAGCTCAAAATAGATCCACATACATCACACACCAAGCACCCATAAAAATTTTCAGAAATGTAAACATATAAAGATTAGGAACGAATGGTTTCTTAGAAAATTACCTTATAATATCTGGTAATCAGTAACACTATCTCATAATTGGTATAGAGTAAATCATTTACCTTTTCTGAATGATTAAGCATGTCTTGAGCCTCTTTTCTTTCTCCTTCCACTCTTTCAAGATTATGTTTGAGATGCTTCACCTCCTCTTGTAAAGATGTAATTCGAGCTGTCAAGTGAGAAAAAAGTTCAAATCACAGTCACTGAGAGAGAAATCCTTTCTTCCCCCAGCATGATCATTAAGATTAAAAAAAAGCTTTAAATCTCCAAGTAGTAAATTTATTTTATTACTTGCAGTTTGGAATAGCTACAACAGTACTGAAAAAGAACAATGAAACTGAAGAACTCAAACTTGCAATTTCAAAACTTACTATAAAGTTACAGTGACCAAAATAGTATGTTATTGGCATAAGTACAGACAAACAGACCAACTGAATAAAACTGAGACTCTAGAAACAAAACTGCACACCTGTAGCCAACTGCTTTTTAACAAGGATACCCATACTCATCAGTGAAGGAAAACCGTCTCTTCAACAAACAGCAATGGGACAACCAGATGTATGCATGCTAAGTTGCTTCAGTTGTGTCTGACTCTTTGCGACCCCATGGACTGTAGTCCGCCAGGATTCTCTGCCCATGGCATTCTCCAGGCAAGAATACTGCAACGTGCTACCATTCCCTTCTCCAGGGGATCTTCCTGACCTAGGAATCAAACCCTTGTCCTCTTACGTCTTCTGCATTGGCTGGTTCTTTACCACTAGTGCCATTTGGGAAGCCCTTTGGCAATGTATTACGAGATATGACACCAAAAGCATAAGCAACATATTTTAACTGGACTTCACCAAAATTAACTTTTGTACATCAAAGGACATTATTAAGAAAAATGAAAAGACAAACTACAAAAGAGGTGTAAATATTAGCAAATCATATACCTGATAAGGTCTTACCTGGACTCTTTAAAAGTCAACAACAAAAAGACAAATAAATAAATGCACAAAGGACATGCACAGACATCTTTCCAAAAAGAATATACAAATATCCAATAAGCACATGAAAAGAATGCTCAACTAATTGCTCACTAGGAAAATTAAAGTTAAAACCACAATGAGACAATGCTGGTGGAAACTTAAAATGATGAACAATGCTGGTGGAAACATAAAATGAGACGTGGCTGTTATGGAAAATAGTCTGGAAGTCCCTCAAAATCAAACCTAGCATTACCATGTGACCCAGCAATTCTACTCCTAGGTATCCAAAAGATTTGAAAGCAAGTATTCCAATAAATACTTGTACCTGAATTTCACAGCAGTGCTATTCATAACAGTCAACAGGTGAAACAACTC
Organism: Redunca redunca; assembly: GCA_006410935.1. Lineage (NCBI taxonomy): Eukaryota > Metazoa > Chordata > Mammalia > Artiodactyla > Bovidae > Redunca > Redunca redunca. The sequence goes on from SJYQ01003975.1 coordinate 110,755, forward strand.
AAAACTCAAATGTCCATCAACAGATGAAGAGCCAAACGAAATATGGAATATATACACACATACACAGGATATTACCCAGCTATAAATGAATGAAGTACTGATACATGGTACATCAATCAATTTTAAAAATATGCTAAGTGAAAGAAGCCTGAACTAAAGGTCACAAATTATATGATGTCATTTATATGAAATATCCAGACCAGGTAAATTCAGAAATATAGAACAGATGAGTAGTTGCTAGGGGCATACAAGGGAAGGACAGTTGAATGGGCACAAAGTTTTCCTCTGGGTTAATGAAAATGTTTTGGAACTAGACTGTGAATGCACTGAACGCCACTGAATTGTACACTCTCAAATGGTTAACTTGAGGTTATATGAATTTCACCTCAATAAAAAAATATACAAAAGCAGTTAGAAATACAAGGGGGCAATGAAAAAAACCTACAGTCATAGTGATTATTTTTCAAACATATTTCAAAATTTGGCAAATCAAAGAGACAAAAAATAAATGGAATCTTAAAAATCTGGTTAGATTAGAAAACTGATCTACTATTTCCAAAAGTCAAATCCAAAAACATACCAAGAAAAATAGTTACAGGATTTCCAAATGCCTGCATAACAGTTAAAAACAAAAGTACATTACACTATGATATATGACATGAAGCTAAGCATTTTTTTTTTCATTTTTAAAGGGTTGTAAACAGTAAAAAAGAAAAACATGTAACAGCGATCATATGTAGCCCACAAAACCTAAAGAATATAATGTCTAATTACATTTGGGAAGTCATTTCCCACACACATGAAGAAGCTTCTGCTCATCAGTGTACATAGAGAGCATTCAACTAGCAAATAATCATCACTTTACCACAAGACCAGCCTCCCAAACTGTAAGATCTATATTGAGGGATCCAAAATGTCTTAAGAACCATAAAAAGTTAATGTAAAAATTTTATGTGTGCATGTGTGTGTGTTTTACCACAATGCACTTTTTATATGTATATTGAGGCTCATATAAATTCTGTACATTTTTTAGTGTGTATGAGTTTTGATTCACATGTAAATCAAAAAATAAACCTTCAAGGAAGCATTGAAAAATGATACACATTAATGATAAGTCATGCTATAAATCTTAACTTCACCAATATCTAGAGTCAGTTAAAACCACTGTTGATAAACACATAATGATGGTCTCTTCCTTAAAAGCAAGCACTTCAAAGCTCAGTATCTGGAAAATCACTAACTCAAAGAATTTTAGAATTGCAAGAATTTATAGGAGTCACCCAATCTTCTTGGTTTACAGATAAAGAAGGCAGACAAAGTGACATGCACACAGCTAATAAGCTGTCTATTAAGGCCTAGAGAGGCAATTCAAGGACATGGCATATGAGGCTTTTCTAATACATATAATAAGGATACTTTCTTGGTTGTATTCAGATCTATTTTAAGCCTAGTCCCTGAGAAATAAGATTGTGCAACACTCCTCAGCTGAGAACCAATGGGAGACCCTAATTTCTGTTTCCAAAGTCCAAAAACTGACCCTGACCTCTCTCCACAGAATTAGAGCTAATCATCAAGTCCCAGGAGACTCCAAACTATGTTCCCATCCTGTGACTTAGGTTAAAATGCACTACCCCCCCACCTACTTTTCCCTGAAAGATCTGGCAACTTCCACGCATGTCTGTTTTGATTAGGTAGTATGGACACTATCGCTTACAGAAATAGAAAACAGAAACAAAAAAAAGTGAGAAATGGTTAAAGCCAGGCATCCTGTTGAAAACAAACTGATTTTATTAGTGACGAAAGTATTCCTTTATGCACTGTTATATTCCATCTTTTTCCTTTTAGACTCAGAAAGACTGCTGTATCTCTAGTTCTATCCTTCCCAAGTACTGAACTTTTTATTTGCAGTGGGATTCTCTTACTGCTGTTTAGTTTCTATTTCTACCAACAATGCATGAAGAATCCCGGGTTTTAATAGTAATAATCTTCTCTACCTGGATTAGTTCCACTTTCAGTAAGACTTCTGTGAATTGGACACTTTTAAAAATTAAGGTTTCAGTAATCTGGCTGTAAGACTGGAAATAACCACATTACCTCCATCACAAGGGTACCTGAGAGAGGGAACAAATTACAGTTTGATACGAATTCTCCTGAAAGAGAAAGAATGCTAACCATTTCCAGTATTACCAAGGTCATTTTCTTTTTTTATTGAAGTATACTTGATGTACAATATTATATCAGTTACAAGTGTACAAGTGTACTATACAGAACAATATGATCAAAAATATTTTACCTTACACTTAAAAATTACTAACACACAAAAGGACAAATACTGAGGTACCACTTCTGTGAGGAAGTCAAATTCACTGAGACATAAAGTAGAAGGGTGGTTACCAGGGGCTGCAGAGGAGTGGGAAATGGGCAGTTACTGAGTACAACTTTTTAGTTTGGGAAGATAAAAAAAGTTCTAGAGATGGACAGCAGTGACAGTTACACAACACATGAATGTACTTTGTGCCACTGAATTATACAACTAAAAATAGCTAAAACGCTAAGTTTTAATGTCTGTTTTACCACAATAAGAAAAAATATTACCTTGTAGGTCTCCAATCTTCTCAGAATCATGACCTCTGTCTCTTCGTTCAGCTTCTAGTACAGCCTGCAGTTGGTAATAATCTTTGTCCATTTGTGACTTGGAATTCTCTAAAATTCTATTTCTCTCTTGCAGTTCTCTGTTTAGGGACTCTAGCTGAGTGATGGATTTGCTCATCTCTGTGTGACTCTTCCTTAATCTAACCGCTGTGTCCGATTCTGTCCTAAGTAAGTCATTGGCTTCTTCTAGCTAATTTAAAAAGAGAGCAAGAAAATAGTTTTTTGTTTTGTTTTTTTTTAACTAAAACACAAATTTATTTCAATTAAAAAATCTCATTCCAAAAACTTACCTGCTTTTGTAATTGTGCCAGCTTCTCATTAGCAAGCTGTGAATTCTGGCTGACTTTCTTTAAGTCTTCCAACTGATCCTTTAATGTAGAAACTAGAAAATGAAGGAATAACATGTAAGTTTTCATTGAGGAAACATACAAAACCCTTTTAAAAAAAAGGAAACTTGGTCTTAGGCCATAAAAGTCAGTTATATTCACTCTAAATTTCATCTTGGAATTACTTACATTTGAAATTTATTTAACAGTAGAGTACTGTTTTATAATATACAATGCAAAAACAGATTTGTGTCTACTGTTACATTTCAAATTCTTCTATCCTTTTGATAAAGGTTAATCTATTAGTGAAATGACATGGCTATTATTTCTTTTTTACTGTATTCTTTTTTGAGGAGGCCATGCTGCATGGCATGTGGAATCTCAGTTCCCCAACCAGGATCGAACCCACCCTTGCCTTGGAAGCATAGTGTCTGAATCACTGGACCACCAGGGAAGTCCTGATACAAAGCTAATTTTAATGTTCTCTGTTTTTGAAAGTACAAATCTTTGCTTACTTCAATTACTTTCAAAATGATTCAAAATTTAAAAGGTACCAAATGGTATATAGTACAGACATGAGTCTTTCTCCTAGCACATCGTTTTCCAGCCCCTCTGGCTCTCCTCCTCAGCAACTACTAACTTCTTGCACATCCTTCCTCAGATAGTCTGTGTATCCATACCCACATATATGAGAGCACAAATGTGTGTTTTCACATGCATATCTGTACATATACACACACACACACACACACACACACACACACATATACATACATATGTATGCACTTCAGTTCAGTTCAGTTCAGCTGCTCAGTCGTGTCCGACTCTTTGTAACCCCATGAATCACAGCACGCCAGGCCTCCCTGTCCATCACCAACTCCTGGAGTTTACTCAGACTCACGTCCATCGAGTCAGTGATGCCATCCAGCCATCTCATCCTCTGTCGTCCCCTTCTCCTCCTGCCCCCAATCCCTCCCAGCATCAGAGTCTTTTCCAATGAGTCAACTCTTCGCATGAGGTGGCCAAAGTACTGGAGTTTCAGCTTCAGCATCATTCCTTCCAAAGAAATCCCAGGGCTTATCTCCTTCAGAATGGACTGGTTGGATCTCCTTGTGGTCCAAGGGACTCTCAAGAGTCTTCTACAACACCACAGTTCAAAAGCATCAATTCTTCGGCACTCAGCCTTCTTCACAGTCCAACTCTCACATCCATACATGACCACAGGAAAAACCATAGCCTTGACTAGACGGACCTTAGTCGGCACCAAGTAGTGTCTCTGCTTTTGAATAGACTATCTCGGTTGGTCATAACTTTTCTTCCAAGGAGTAAGCGTCTTTTAATTTCGTGGCTGCAGTCACCATCTGCAGTGATTTTGGAGCCCAAAAAAATAAAGTCTGACACTGTTTCCACTGTTTCCCCATCTATTTGCCATGAAGTGATGGGACTGGATGCCATGATCTTCGTCTTCTGAATGTTGAGCTTTAAGCCAACTTTTTCACTCTCCACTTTCACTTTCATAGCATATATAAATACGCCATTTTCTTTTAAACAATTAGTATTTTTTTAAGATACATTTTAGAGATTCTAAGTTTATAAAGAAATGCTTTATTCTTATAAAATGCAGAGTACTTATACCATATTCACTAAAGTTTATTGTATCATGGATTACATTTACATTGCTTATAATTTTTGCAATTTAAACTCTAAAATAAATAACTTTATGTATCAGCATGCATACGCACAAGTATATGTGACATAAATTACTAGAAGTGAAGTAACTGGATCTAAGGATGCAGAAAGCTATTTTAGATTTGCATCACTAATATCAAGACACATAAAATTCTAGTTTGGTAGTTCTCAAATGTGGCTACTTGTTAGAAGTGCTGAGAGAGCTTATTAAATATACCAATGCCCAGTCTACATGTCGAGGTGAATTAAACTAGAAATTCTGGAGTTTAGGTATTAGTATTCTTTAAAGTTTCCCAAGAGATTCCAATACACACACAAGGGTAAAAATCGCTACCCTAGCTATAACATTCTACTGTCTTTAAATATGTTATAAATTTATTTTGGGCCATGGGTATTAGCTCATGATGGGGCTTAGGACTGAGTCTTCAAAAATATATCATAGGAACTAAATTTAAGACATCCTGAAGACAAAGACCTCAAGACAGTGTTAGAAATTTCAGTGTTTTTCAAAGGAAAAGCAACAATTTACCTTCATTTTCTACATTCCTCCTCTTCTCATTTTCCTGTTCTGCTTTTCTTTGGTATTCATTAATTCTGTGCTGTAGCAACATTTTCTCCTTCTCTATCTGAGATACTGTAGACTCTAGATTTCTTCTTTGATTCCCCTGAAATTATACGAAAAGTTCACCACTGCAATTAATACTCCTCATTTCTTCAAAGGAATACTCAGTTCTTTTTTAAAAAGTACACAATTAAATAAGATAGATATTTTGGCTTCAAAATCACACAGTATTTCCTAATAACAATACCTACAGTAGAATTAGCCTGCCTTAGAAGAAAACAGTGATTTTAACTAGAAATATAAAATTTTCAGAGATTAAAAAGAAAATCCATGAACATAAAAACAACCCTATGAATCTTGTCAGATTGAAGGTCATTGTATCAGTTTAACATGAACACAAATAATACCAATATTTTGGCTTATTTACAATCCTAAATTTAAGAAATTAAATACACATGGGATCAGATAACAACTGATATTATTATTATTTGATAATTAAATGGTACAAAACTCAAAGATTTAGTGTTTGTGGTTTAACTTCACCAGTCCCTATATGAGGTCTCCCTTAATTTCTCTTCCTGTTTCTATAATAATCTATCTTTCCTAAGATGTTCTATGTATGCATGTACCTACTTAATGTTTATTAGAAAGTAATGAAAAAGATACTTTAGAAAATGAAACTAAGAGGAGAGGAGAGTTAAAGAAAAAAAATACTCCAAATTCTACAACTTAAGAAAAAAAAAACTTCTGCTTCTGCATTACCACTATCAGCATATCTTGCATTTAATGCTATATTTTTATCTTTAAGACACCACATTGGACAAACCTTTTACAGTGTGTGTTTTTCTGGGCTTTCCCATCTATAAGTGAAACCCATCTTTTAAGTAAGACGCTGCCAGAGAGATACAGTAAAATTTGACAGAGGCCATCCAAACTCCTTTCAATTCTAAGATTTAACATTTTAACTTTTATCTTTTCATTTTGAAAATTTGAAATGATTCTACATTTCAGAAGCTCCACTGACAGTAAGTACATGTACCCTTCTACTCAGTTTCCCCTAAAGAATACATTATATTTAACAATGGTACAATAACCAAATCAGGAAACTGATACTGATATATACATCATGTGTAGTTTGATGTCATTTTATCTCATGTGCAGATTCACAGAACTACCACCACAACCAAGATACAGAACTGCTTCATCAGCACAGTGATCTCCCTCCAGTCACTTATAGCCACATGCACCCCTCACTTCTCCCACCATCGACATCCCTGGCAACCAGTAACAGGAGGTCCTCCATCTGCATAACTCTGTCATTTTTAAAATGTTATCTTAATGGAATCATACAGTAGGGATCTTTTGAGATTAGCTTTTTACATTCAATAAGTATCTCTGCAATCCATCCAAGTTATTGTGTATAACAATGGTTCATTTTCCCAGTCTACAGCTTATCATGTCATCCTCTTATCAGAATCTTTCACAGAGCAAGCACTGTTAGTTTTGACAAAGTCCAACTTATCGAATTGTCTTCCTTATATGGATCACGTTTGTGGTGTAACGTATAACTCTTCACCAAGCTGTAAGTCCCAAGGATTTTCCCCTATATGTTTTCCCTAGAAGTTTTCTATTTTTTATGTTCCTATTTAAATCTGTCTGTTTTTTAAGTTAATATTTGCTTAAAATGTAAGACTTAAGCTGAGATCCATATCTTGGCCTATGAATACCTCATTGCCCCAGTTCCACTTGCTAAAAAGACTATCCTTTCTCCACTGAATTGCTTCTGCGACTTTGTCAAAAATGAGTTGGCCATAATTGAGGGTAACTGATCCACAGTTTCTTTGCAGTACTGTCTTTGCTTGGTTTTGGTATCTTGGTCATTCTAGCCTCATAAAATCCACTAGGGAATGTTCATTTAGTTTATATTTTCTAGAAGAGAGTATAGAATCGGTGTTAAGTCTTCTTAAAACACTTGGTAGCTTCCTCTAGTAAAACCATCTGGTCCTGAAGATTACCTTTGGAGGAGCTTTTAAATTATGAATTCACTTTAATAGTTATATAGGGATATTCATATAATGTATTTCACATTGTGCGAGTTGTGGTAGCCTGTATTTTTGGAGGAATTTGTCCATTTCACCTAAATCTCACACTTCAGTGTTTAGAACTGTATTATTTCCTTAAAATTTTTTTTAATATAGCCACAAGAGTCTGTAGGAATATGCCCTGCCTTATTCCTGACACAGATCATTTATGACTTATCTTTCCTTTGACAATCTTGCTAGAGGTTTGTCAATTTTTTTATCTTTCCAAACAGCTGGGTTTTTTCTTATCATTGACTTTGTTTTCCTGTTTCCAATTCCACTGATTTCTGCTCCTTATTTTTCCTTCCTTATCTTTGCTTTCAGTTCATTTTGCTCTTCTTTTTCTAGGTTCCTGAGGTAGGGGCTTAGATGACTGATTTGAGACAGTTCATCTTTTCTTTTCTTTCTTAGTATCTTATTGAAGTATAGTTGACTTACAATGTTTCAGGTGCACAGCAAGATGATTCAGTTATACATGTACATGTATATTATTTTTGAAGTCACTTTCCATTATAGGTTATTACAAGATATTGACTACAGTTGCCTTGGCTATAGTCATCTTTTCTAATGTAAATGTTTCAATGCACACATTTCTCTTACAGCACTATGTTAGCTGCATCCCACAAATTTTGATGTTTATCTTCATTTTCATTGCTGAAATATTTTTAAAAGGAGGCAGACCCATAACTTTATGAGATACAATTAACATATTTTTTCATTTCCTTTGAGACTCTCTTCCTTTACCTATGCATTATTTAGAACTGTTTTGTTTAGTTTCCATGTGTTGGTAGAGCTGTCTTGATACTTTTCTGTTACTAATTCTAGCTTGGTAACATTTTGGTCAGAGAATATGGCTGTTTATTACTTTAATTCTTAGAAATCTGTAGAAGTTTGCTTGGTATGTGGTCTATCTTGGTACATATTCCTTGAGTGCTTGAAAACAATGTGTCCTTTGCTATTGTTAGGCAGAGGGGTCTACAAATGTTGAATAGATCCCATTGGCTGATGGTGTGGCTGAGTTCGATACATTTGCTGATTCTCTGTCTATAGAGTGGTATTTTAAACGTCTTCCAACAGTATCACAGATTTGTCTTTTCAGGTTTATCAGTTTTTGCTTCACATATTTGGTAGCTCTTCTGTTTGGTGAATACAAATTTAGGAATGCTATATCTTCTCAGAGGACTGACATTTTTGTCATTCTGCAATGTCCCTCCGCCAGTGATAATTTTATTTGCTGTTAAGTCTACTTTACCTGATTTCAATACTGCCACCGCTGCCTTCTTTGCTAATGCTTACATGATGTATTTTTCCATCTTCTTACCTTAAAGTTGTCTATATTGTTACACTTGAACAGTTTCTGGTAGACAGCATATGGGTAGGTAATTTTTAAAAATTTACTCTGACAATCTCTTTTAACTGCTGCTGAATTTAATTTACATTTAATATAATTACTGATATATTAAAGGCTCCCATTTTGTTTCTATTGTGTTCTGTTTTTTTCTTGTCTTTCTGTAGGTTACTTGAAAATTTTTTTAGAATTCCACTTGCTTTATCTAGTGTTTTTAAGTGTATCTCTCTATAATTCTTCTCAGTGGCTGCTCTAAGTATTACATTATATCACTCGTATTGGATTATGACCAGTTTGATTGATTAAAGTGTAACGTTATCTCTGCTGATACCTAATTTGTAATTGTCTAAAAATTTCTTCTACACATCTGGAGAATCACGCTGGACAACGCTGTAATTTCCACTTCAACTGTCAGATGTAATATAAAACACCGAAGAAGAGAAGGAGCACGCGGTGTGTTTACCCATAGTTTTTCTCTCCGTTGCTGTTTCTTCTTTCCTGGTATTTCAAGATTTCTTAATCACTTCCTTTCTATTTAGAGAGTTTCCTTTAGCAATTATTTTAGGGATGGTGTGCTGGTGACAATTTCTCTCGGTATTCCTTCATCTGAGAACACTGTGGTTCTCATCTAGGATGTTTTCACTGGACACAGAATTCTCAGTCAACAGCTCTTTTTTTCTTCAGCCCTCAAAAAAAGCAGTACCATTTCCTCTGTTCTCCATGGTTTCTGTTAAGAAATCTGTCATTTGCATTGTTCTTCCCCTTTAGGGAAGTGTCATTTGCTGCATTTAAGATTTTTCTTTGATGTTAGTTTTCATAAATCTATTGTCTGTCTTGGTGTGGATATCTTTGGGTTTATCCTTTTTGTGGTACACTCAGTTTCCTGTAGGCATGTATCTTTTGTTTACAGGTTCACATCGTTCTCCACAATTGTGGAATTTTCAGCCATCATTGCTTCCTGCCCTCTTCGCTCCTCTTTTTCAGCAATTCCAAAAACACAATATAAGAACCTTTCTGCTATAGCCCCAGCAGTCACTGAGGCTCTGTCACTTTTTCTGTTTTTTCAGAGAAGGTAATTTCTATCCATCTTCAAGTTCCCAGACTCTTTCCTTGTATCCTTCACTGTGCTGCTGAGTCCATCCCGAGATTTTTATTTCAGGTATTTTTAACTTTTGGTTGGTTCTACTTTACATCTTTTATGTCTTTGTTAAGACTTTCTAATTTATACTTTTCATCTGTTTCAGGTATATTTGTAGTTGCTCACTGAAACATGATGATTCTTTCAAATCTGTGTCAGGTAATTTAAACATCTGTGTTATCTCACTGTTGGCATCTGTTTATTGTCTTTTTTCATTCCAGTTGAGAAATTCCCAGTTCTGGCTATTATGACTGATTTTCAAATGAAATCTAGACATTCTGGGTATTATCTTACAATATGGGGAATTTTTAAAAGTTTTCTGTTTCAGCAGGCCTCTCCAGTCACTGTTCTGGTGGGATGATGGAAGTGCTGCCTCATTTCTCTCAAATGGAGGTAGAAATCTAGGTTTTTCCACTTGGTCTTCAATGACACAAGGGTTCGGGGAGGGAGTGGATCCTCTTCACCACTGGTGGAAAGGGGAGTTCTGGCACCCCACTAGGCTTCCTCAGATGATACCATGAAGGCGGGAGGGTACCTGGTCACTGCTGCCTACACGGCCCCCACAGACACTGCAATGCGGGGGCGGGCACTCATTTTTTCAGTGTCCAAAGTGTTAACTCTCTACAAGGCCTCTTCTGACACCAACACAACAGGGAGCAGGAAGTGGGGGCCTTGCTAACTGCCAGAAGTGGAAGATGAGATTCCCACACGGTCTCCAATGACAGTATCTTGCGGGGGGGGGGNCGGGCGGGTGCGGCAGGAAGGCTCATCACTGCCCCAGCAGAGATGCAAGTCCCTCCAATGGACCTTCCTGGTCATGGGGCTGGAAGTCTGAGCTCCCAAATCTATTTCTGCTGGTGGGGATGGGGTTACATTTTCTATGTTGTGTTTGGTGAACAGAGCAATGACTGTAAGTTTTCTGATTTGCTAGCCTGCCACTTTCCTGGTCCTCTACTTAGAGAGTGGCTTTTTTCACCTGTGCTTGTTGGTGTTCCCAGACTGCTGGCTTATCCAGTACCCAGCATGGAATACCCACTGCAAGCAAACAAAAACCCAAAAAACCCAGAGTACTTATTACTGTATCATTTCTGGAGGTTTAAGTATTCTAGCTGGTCTGTCTTCCCTCCACCTTTCACAATCTTTTTAATTTTTTTTTGTTTAATGCCCAGGGTTTTTAAGCTGTATTTAGTGGGAGAAATAGGGGAAAGGACTTTCACTCCATCTTTATAGAAGCAGGACAATTTTAATTTTATAATTAATATTTTCCTCTTTATCTTAAATTTAGAAAGCCAAATAACTTAAACCAAGCATATTTGTTTTTTATCTGTGTTCTAGAAATGAAACAAAAACTGGAGGATATACGAAAAGTATTTCTTAAACATTTAGTGTCAAATACCACAGTGCCAGGCCAAGTCCACATTGACTAATGGCAACTTGGTAAAATATTACATAAATCTGTCCAGACTATGTTTATTTGAGGCTATGAATACAGGGGGAAATAAAACAAAAAACCCACCATCACTGACATATGCTGTTCTTTAGGAGAAAATTAAGACAGCACAAAAATCATCAGAAAGATTAAATCTAAAAAGGACAAAGGATGTAAACAGTGAGAGGAAGGACTTTGGAAAGATATTTACAAGGTAACCAAAAGGAATAAAAATGTGCTACATACTTGCAAAAGAACATCTGAATCACAAAATGTTCATGCAGTGTTTCCCTGATAGTAACAAGTTCTTGCTAAGTGATGATAGAAAAAAATGATTCCAAGATTCATATAATTCCCATTTGATCATATGAAATTATGTTAATATATATAATTCCCATTTGATCATATGAAATTATGTTAATATAAGTCCTTTTGAATCTGTATTCTTCCTTCTTTCCTATTTGTCTCTTTCTGCTATAGTTCTAGACTCAACTTCTCACCTCCTGCTCCTTTCTCTCTTTTCAACTATTAAGAACCACTAAACTGAAATTCATGTACTAAAATTTGAGCATGGTTCTAGAATAAAACCACACAAAAGAAACTAAAGCATAATCTAATTTCACATGAACTTTTAGCTCCAAAATGAGGCTTTCATCATGATTCTTTGGTCCTGTTCTATACTGCAATCTATCAAGTTCAGATGTAACATTCTCAAAAAACAGAACAATCTGAAAGAGGGAAAAACTCTAAAAAAGGACAACTTCTGATGAGAAAACAAAAAGTACCTCTTCATCCAATTCTTTCATTATCTTGTCTAGTTTTATGTTTGACGTTCTGTAAAAGTAAAAGCAATATAGATTAGAAATACATTTACTTTTTATTGCCTGGGGTGAAACACCACATTCCTTACTTTTCCATTTAGCTAAGATTTCTTAACCTTTTTTGCGTGTATGCGTGGACCCTTCTGAAGTCAGTCTGGTGAAGCATATAGCATTTTTTCACAAAAATATTTTTAAAGCATAAAATACACAGGATTAAAAGGAATTGTGAAATACAGTCATGAACTTTTAAAAACACTATGATTCACTAATATACATGTTTTATTAATATATTAAATGACACAATCTAGCAGCAGTAATTTTAAAGTAGTAATAAGCATAAGTGGAATTTAGAGATAATATTTGCATTCTAGGAAAATATTTGTGTGATTTCTACTGGTAATAAAAAAATTCACAGCTACTGCTAATACTTGTGGAGTACTATGTTCATAATTAAAGAAAATGCTGAATTTCAGTTAAAGGTTACAGAATAGATTCACTATTCTCCCCCAAGTTTAAGGACCTTAAATTCCATGCATGGATGCTTTAGGAGAGGTTCAAGGATTCTAGATTAAGGAGCCCTGAATTCCTCAGGCAATACTTGCTACTAAACAAAGATCCATCATTTAAACTTTAATGCAAGATTGAGTAAATGAAGGGAAAGGTGCCACGTATAAAGCAAACTTGGCAACTTGGGCAGAAATTTGAGATAAACTGAAAGGGTATCACCTCCATCACAATTCATATTTTGGGCTCTAAACACATTTCTGCGCTTCAAATCTGTATATGCAATACTTCATTTGGATGTCTCACCAAATACTTCATTCAGCATGTCCAAAGCTAAACTTATTCCCTCTGCCCCACACCCCTGGCACAGTATCAATCTGCTGTTCCTCTGCTATCCCCAAACAAGGACCCCACCTGGGAATTCTCCCTGACTCATCTTCCTCCCTCATTCTCACTTAGTGAATAAATATCAAGTGCTGCCTTATTAACCAGAGAGTTCTTTTTAAAAAGCAAATTTGATCTTTTGTTTTCCTTTAAGTTTAATAACTTTTAATGTTTTAGAGAGATCAAATCCTAAAGGAAATCAGTCCTGAATATTCATTGGAAGGACTGATGTAAAGCTGAAATTCCAATATTTTGGCCACCTGATGTGAAGAACTGACTCATTGGGAAAGACCTTGATGCTAGTAAAGACTGAAGGCAGGAGGAGAAGGGGACAACAGAAGATGAAATGGCTGGATGGCATCATCAACTCGATAGACATGAACCTGAGCAAGCTCCAAGCGCTGGTGATGGACAGAGACGCCTGGTGTGCTGCAGTCCATGGGGTCACTGCAACACAACTAAGCAACAGGACTGAACTGAATGCCTTTCAATCACCCTTAGGATAAATTCCAACTTTCTTATCTTCTCAAAAAGAGAGTCTTCTAAGATTTAGACTCTCTTAACCTACCCAATAGACTGAGGAGCCTGGTAGGCTGCAGTCCATGGGGTCGCTAAGAGTCGGACACGGCTGAGCGACTTCACTTTTACTTTTCACTTTCGTGCACTGGAGAAGGAAATGGCAACCCACTCCACTGTTCTTGCCTGGAGAATCCCAGGGATGGGGGAGCCCGGTGGGCTGCCGTCTACGGGGTCGCACAAAGTCAGACACGACTGACACGACTTAGCAGCAGCAGCAGCAATCTACCCAAACCTATTTGAGGTCACCACCTCCCTCCGATCACACATGCACTCATTTTCATATAATTATTGGCCACTTTGGCCACTCTTAATTTCTTCATTAAATTGATCCCTACCACCATCACTATCACTAATTTGTCATTTGCCTTCTAGCTTTAATTATACAAACTGTTCAACATTTATATAACCAATATTTATCCATTTCCTTCTCCTTATTTCTATGTTTTACACCCAGAAATTCCTTATAAATCCTATGTTCAGGATTATATTAAAGTGCTTTTCTGAAAAAAAGCGTGTATTAAATGCTTCACCATTTAATCTATAGGCAGTGAGCAATTTACTAGTTTCTTCTCCCCTAGTCACAAAACTGCCAGTCTTACCAATTCCATTTTTTGGATACTTCATCTCCATATTACCTACCTTTATTTATTCAATATTAACCACTAACAGTAACTATAAAATGTTAAAGTTTATAATAAGGAACTCAGCATTATGCTAGGCTACTTTCAATTCTCTTGATCACTTTACATTTTAATAAATATATTGGCTTTTATTAAATTTAGACTCACAGGACAAAAAAATTCTGAAAAACTACTGTTCTAAAAAAAAACAGTGGAAATTAAGAGTGTTCGCATCAAAAATTTAGTGAATTTTTTAAATTAGTGAATTTTAATCTTCAACAACATTTACATTTTAGAAAGTATCTTATTTAATGTAAACTAATTTTCCCTGTCAGCTAATTAAAATGGGAGAGAAAATGAGTAAATCAGTGAATCAGTATTAAGTGAACAGTCTGCACTGTATGTATATCAGTGGCAATCTTTACATCCCTGCCTTACTTCCATCCACTTTTAGGGATTTAGAGTGCAAACAGGCATTTGCTATGCAACTTTTAATGGGAAAAATGTAAAGCATATTCTCACCTGCACTTCTGCTCCATTTCATCTTTTAATTGCATTTCATTATGTAACTGTTCTTCCAGCTTATAAATTGTTTTCTGCAAATTTTCCTGCTTTAATTAAAAACAATAAAAACTCACTTTAATAAGAATATTCAGAGAATTTTAAAACAGCAAGTTTATATTACCATTTTATAGCTGTTCACAAGGAAATTATCTGATCCAATCTTACCTTTTTCCCTTTTGTCTGAAATTTTTATTAACTCAACAAGCATTTCCTTCTAACATTAATATGTCAGGCGCTGTGGTTGGCACTAGTAATATAAAACTTCAAAAGATTTGGTCCCAGTTCTCTTAAAGCTAATAGTTAAATAGTGGGACACAGGGAAAAGGAGGGGGAAAAGAACCTATAATAACTCAAAGACATATACACAAAATATTATGATGTGGTAGATATAAATAAAATTACACATAAGGTGTACTGCACAAGGAAAGAGGACAGACCTCATCTGCCAGGAAGATGGAATGTTTAAGATAAGATGCGTAAGAAGAGAAGTATTTACCAAGCAGAGGAAGTGAAAGAATGAATGCATTTTGGTCAAAACGAATGAGTCGGAAAGTAGAGAGACAAAGAAAATATGATTGGATAATGGGGAGAAATCACATCCAGAGGACAGAACACACAGGGAGACTGAGTCACATAACAGCTGAAAAGGCAAGTGGGACTATTTCCTTGTATGCAGAAAAGGAGTTGGGCACTTTAACATGTAAACACTTTAAAAGGGAAAATGACAAGAGTGTTGGCATTTTAGAAATATCACTTCTAAAAAAGTGAAGGTAAGAAAGAAGGTAAATACATTAGATAGCAGAGAAATTCTAGACAAAGAAAAATCAATTAACAGACAGTCCAGGCAAAAAAGAATACACAGGTCTAATGTAAGGAAGAAGCTGTAGAAATGAAGAGGAAATGGATTACTACATCAATCAGAAGGCAGAATTTATGATCCAGCAACCGATTAGAAATAAGAACAGAATAGCATTACAAAAGATGTGTGACAAAAAGAATTACTGGGGAGAGGATGGAGAGAGAAAGGCTGAGTTCATCTTTGGCCTAGGTTGAGGTATCTGAAAGTTGTGCAGGAAGAGAAGTCCATTCAGAGAGAAAGAAAGGATTCAGGTCTAAAGCTCAGAGAAACAAGCTGGTCACACGTAAGATTAATTACAGATAATGGGCAGAGAGCCAATGTCACAAGTACTTTGAGAAACATTTAATAATTAAGGGGAGGAGGAAGCAGAAGGAGAGCCTGCAAAGAGGACTGAAAATAAAATCCAGACGCAGAAAGAGAAAAGGCAAGAAATAATGAGGATATGAGAGTTCTTAGAGTTCTGAGGACGACAGAGTGCTCAATGTCAAATGCAACAAAAAAGAAAAATAAGATATGAAATGAAAAATATTCATCATATTTGGCAACTGCAAAGCTGTTCTCTAGCAACTCTGCTAGACGGATTTCAGAGAAGAGTTGAAAATTATTTTTTTTTTTATGGTCAAAGATATTTTATTTTATGAATATATGGAGTATATATACCTCTACCATAACTCAAAAATCTATTCTATTAGAGATTATGTAACCTTCATATTGAATAAATTCTAACTGAAAATAGAAATATTTAATCATGAAATGTATTATTGTATCTTGTTACTCCTTTGATTTAGAAACAAAATCTGGCAGTTTTCTTTCTGACTAGTGTGACATCTTTTGTTTTCTCTTGAATTACCTAGTAGAAAATTCAGACATGGGTCTAATAACCAGGAGTGATATTTAGAGTTTTTTTTCCTGTTGAATAATAGATAAGAACTGTTTGCAAATGCATGTACTTTGAATATAGGTCAAATTTTTGCACAAGCACTTTTATATTTAGAGTTACTTTTCTGATGATATAAATAGAATTTCAATATTCTGAGGTTGCTATATATTTTTCAATATTACATTGCACTGTATCATTAATATTTTTTTGCTCTTTATTTATACCATCATATTGAGAGGTGAGCTAAAGTGTGCATATAACACATATTATTTTATTGTCATATAATTGGTAATAAAGAAATCTTTTAAAATAATTCAATGGCAATCCACTCCAGTACTATTGCCGAAGAGTTGAAAATTAAATTGGTTGACTTTTATACTTTGTTCTGCTGCTGCTGCTGCTGCTAAGTCGCTTCAGTCGTATCCGACTCTGTGCGACCCCATAGATGGCAGCCCACTAGGCTCGCCCGTCCCTGGGATTCTCCAGGCAAAAACACTGCAGTGGGTTGCCAATTTCCTTCCTTCAATGCATGAAAGTGAAAAGCGAAAGTGAAGTCACTCAGTCGTGTCCGACTCAGCGACCCCATGGACTGCGGCCCACCAGGCTCCTCCGTCCATGGGATTTCCCAGGCAAGAGTGCTGGAGTGGGGTGCCATTGCTAGGTTAACAGAAATAGTAGGCACACAAATGTTTTCTTCTTCCCCTCTGATCTTGAACAGAGTGAAAGATAAGAGCCACTGACAGAAACTTATGGCAATCACCGTTGAACGAGATCAACCCAAAGAAAACACATTGCCAATGAATTATTTAAGTCCTAATGTACCTCTATACTTACAGATAAATAATACAGTGAGAGTGGAGTTATAACAGCTCCTTATTTTCACCTTCTCCAGATCAAATGTGCTTTAATTTTGAAGATTTCTGAGCCCTGGTTAGCTATATAACTTGGCAAATAGCTTTATTGGGATGAGAATTTAAAAGAGAAAAACACATAATAGCTAACAGGTACCCATATAGTTAATTCCCTTTTTTCTCACTTCCCCTTCCTACCATATGCTCTCTCAAATCTAAGAGTAAACATATGAAGGAGAAAGACAACAATTTTACCAGCTTTTAAAAATGAACGCTGCCTATTCCTCGTCTCAATTAAAAATACAGGCTGCAGCACACAGAGTTCAAAGACTGGTTTAAGGACAGCCAGGTTTATTTAAGAAAATTTCCAGTTAACCCAAAAGGACCTTCTCTAACTAGGCAAGTAAAAAATTTTTAAATCCTCTGTCTTATGAACTACTCTCACAATGAAAAGAACTCATGTTGCTAATATTTACTTCCTATGGTAATTCACTTTTCAGGGTCAAATGAGATGATGCTCACTGTACTAGTTACTCTCCATTGGCCACCTCGCCCTTTCAGGCTCAAAGATCCATCCTCTGCCTTCTTCATCATGAAATTTACAGACTGCATTACGTGGGCTCTTCTGTCCCATGATTTTAAAGTTGGTTTCAGCCAACAGGTGCCACTAGCTGGAGATCAGTTGGGAGAAATGAAATATCCACTCTCCTCACTCTCCTCTTGCCTTATTGTGGCTTTGGCAGTGTTCTATGTTCTACGCTCCTCCTTCATGATTCTCCACATTCTCTCTGAGCTGTGGGCACAGGATTTGTCTCTTCTCGTCCTTCAGACTAGGGGCAACGGCTTCCCACTGCTGTCAGTCAATGGCTGCTTTACACCCTTTATTTACTGCTCCCTGTGATCCTGCTCGTAACACCACTTACAGTCCCTTCATTAAACTCTCTTCACTTCATGAACAAAGTGTGGTATATAGATATAACAGAATATATTAAGCCTTAAAAAGGAATGAAATTCTGATACATCTACATGTTTGAGCCTTGAGGACATTAAGATAAGCCAACCACAAAAGGTCAAATATTCTACGGTGTCACTAGAATAGTCAAATTCATAGACACTGAAAGTAAAGATAGCAGTTATCAGGGGCCGGAGCGAGACTGGAATGCAGACTTTAATGGGTAGAAAGTTTCGGTCTGGGATGAAGAAAAAGTTTTTGAGACGACAGTGGTGATGACCACATAACAATGTGAGGGTGCTTAATGTCACTTAAAAATGCTGTTAATAAAATGGTAAATTTTGTGTTACATAAATTTTATCTCACACACACAAAAAACTCTCATTTAAACTTTCTGAATGTGCCATCTGTTTCCCTGTCAAGATCCTACCTGATGCACTGATTTATCATAAATTCCTAATTCCAAAGATTAAAAAGACCACCTCTGTCAACCTGTGTAGCAACGTGTAGTTTATTAACTGCTTCCACATATAATATCCCATTTGATATTCAGGCAAAAAAATCAAACAGGAGAGGAGACAGTAGGTAAAAAAATGCTATAAAAATGGTGGTTCAGTGGTTAAGATTCTGAGCTCCCAATGCAGAGGGCCCAGGTTCGATTCCTGGTCAGAGAACTAGATCCCAAGAGTTCACAGGTTACAACTAAGACTTGGCACAGCCAAATTTAAAAAAAAAAAAAAAAAAAAAATCAGGCTCACTAGCTACACATTCGGAAACAATATATATATTAGTATCATGCATACAAAATACATTATCCACAGAACAGCTTTTAAAAAAATACCTACCACGCTTTTATCCACATTAGAGCTAGTTCTATTATCGTTAGGATTTGCTGAAGATAAGTATCTGGGAAAAAGAAAAGTTTTTAAAAGAAAACAAAACAGTCTTTAATATCAAGTAGTAACCAGTAACAAATACTATATGCCTATTTTTTGAACTTACTCTGCTTTTAAAAATTGAGTGCAGGTTTTTAATTCTTTATTTTTACAAACATAACACAGAAATAACACGTATATTACATAAAACCCACAGCTAGGTCTGAAGTGGTCTTCCCTGGTCGCTCAGTCAGTAAAGAGTCTGCCTGCAATGAGGGAGACCTGGGTTGAAACCCTGGATCAGGAAGATCCCCTGGAGAAGGAAATGGCAACCCACTCCAGTATTCTTGCCTGGAGAATCCAATGGACAAAGGAGCCTGGTGGGCTACATACAGTCCACGGGGTCACAAAGAGTTGGACATGACTGAGCAATTTCACTTTCACTTTCATGAGACATGAATACAAGGAAAAAGCACAGAACATAATCTAGAGTATGATAACATAGTACAAATAGTGCATGTGTGTATATAATGATTATTTAATTCAAGATTACCTTTGTGTAGAAAAAGTAATCACTTTTGTGTAGAAAAAGTAATTAACTGCCGAACTCTACTATAGAAAATCTAAAAACACTTAGGAGGTTGTTTATATCAATATCTTGAGTGTTTTAGAACACTCAAGACAGAATAATTGATAAAAACATAAAATTTTTAAAAGAGAAAAAAAAGAAAGAATGCTGGAACAAACATACCACTTTACAGGGTCTTTGTGCATTTCAATACAAAATAGTTCCAATATTACAGTCATAGAGTATTAGGGAGGGAAAAGAGATTAAAATACTGTCTTTTTCTAGGGGTCAAAACTCAAGTATTACCTACTTGTCTGATGATACAGAGAAAGTTATTCTAGCATCAAAAGAACAAAATTATTGTCTTAGAGAAATTGCATAAAGCAGGACTAAACTGAACTCCTGTTTTCTAAACTTGATCTGAATTAACCTCTTACTAAAAGTTTTGACTAAAATGACAAGATGTTTCACTTTAAAAGAAAGTGAGCTATAATAACCTCAAATTTAATAGTTACTCCAAGAAATTCAAATGTCTACTACCATTTGAATGGAGTATAATTTGACTAGAAGTACATATTCTAAAATAAATTGATCAAGCAGATTTGACATACCCAGTTGATGCTGCCACATAGTTCAGTTCACTTTTATATACTGGTGTAGCATTTTATTTAGATTTCTGTTGTGTAGTATTCGCCAACCTACATTGTACAACTCATCCATTTCCTCACTAGGATATGAACATCTCAAGAGAAGACTCTGTATCTTATTAATCCTTATACCTGACGAAGAGTAGACTGTCAAATGTGTCTGTTGAATGAATGCCCAGCATATAAAAATAACATTTCACTTGTATCTGAAGTCCACTAGAAAAGCTAAAACTAACATTGGCTCATACTGATAATAGTAACTAACACCGAGTGCTTATGCCACGCAGAGCATTGCTCTAAGTGTTTTACTGTGTTTTGATTTATTTAACCCCTACAACAACCCTGAGACACAATTATTATCCCCATCATCCCTATTTTTGAGGAAATGAAGGTATAAAAGATCAAAGCTATTTGCCTAAGGTCACAAGGCCTTATAACGTAAAATATGGTGAATTCTCTGAGAAGTTTTAGGGAGGAATCACTTAATTTTTTGAAGAATTGAAAACTATAGGCCTTTTGTAACATCAATATAGTGATGATAATGGTAGAAGACTACATACTGTTTAACAATGCCTTATAAAACCAGAACTCTTTGGATAACAGGATTAAGCAAAATATCAATAGTAACAAAAATCTCTTTAACTATTAATAGCTGTAATGTGAAGAAACATTAAGTTATTCAGCAAAGAATTTCTGAAAAACAATAGCCTGAGCATGGATGAGTTTGAAAGATACTAAATACGAAATCCTGGAAATATAATTAATTGGTGAATGTGCCATATTAATATGTATTTTTATACACCATTAAATCTACTTTAAATATTCTAAGGTAAATTTTAGATATCCCTAAGAAAATAATATGACTACAACAAAAGCAGTGCCTACCCCCAAAACCAATGTGTAGCATACTTACCTACGATTGCTATAATATGTAAATCCTACAAAGGGTAGTTGATTGCCAACAAAAGCTTTAGGTATAGGGAATGTTTCTTCATCTCCTTTATCTTCTTCCAAGTCATCAAAGTTACTTGTGTCTATGTCACTACTTAAATCAGGTACAACTGGTGCTACAGCTAAAAACAGAAACAAAATTAGTTCATTTCAAATTTAATATCAAGTGAAGCAATGATTTTACACTAACTACTAATGATTTCCTACATATAAATAACTTGTGAACCACAAATTCTAAATGGGCTGAATTCTATTACAATAAGCTTTACTAGGATTATTAATCAGCAGCTACAGACCATGGATTATATAATTCTGTAAATCAATTATTTTCAAAAATAATTATGATAATTATCATATATACCTAAAGTTTGAGTATTACAAGTCAAGTATTATTAAGGTTTGTTTTAAAATACACTGTAGTATAAGATGTTCAAAAGCAATTAGGACTACAGAAAAGACTGTTCAGAAACTATAGGGCAAAACAAATTGCACTTAAAGTTGGTTAGCAACAGTATTTCGCTTGTTAGTCTGCTCTACAGCAAACTAGAAATCAGTTACCTCTCTTAGCAGTCTTGGATTTAGTTAATAATTTGTTACTGAAATATTTTTACTTATCTAGAATCTAGATAATCAGTATTCCCCTCAATAGCTTATATAAGCTCAATAGCTCTATAAGAGCAAAGTTTTTTTTTTCCAATTAATTGATTTATAATATTGTGTTTCAGGTGCAAAGCTAAGTGATTCACTTATATTTCACTTACACGTGTGTGTGTGTGTATTTTTATTTTTTCCCCCAGATTCCTTTCCATTATTGGTTACTATTACGACATACTGAATAGGGGCAAAGTATTTTGAATTATATTTTCAGATTCTTTTCCATTAGTGGTTATTATTACGATATACTGAATAGGAGCAAAGTATTCTGAATTATATTTTCAGACTACCAGTAGTTACCTTCCTTGAATTAAGTGATTAGGGACAACTCAGGTAAGTCTTATAAAATGGCTGTTGGGAAAAGAGAGCAGGGATACAAAACCTCAACAAAGAAACTTCTTCAGGAATTCTAAACTTGACGGGAAACAAGACCCACATACACTTAAAATAAAACTGTATGTGACAATGCAAATCTTCATGACATAGAAAATATCATATGAAACTAGTACTGCCACTGTCTTCTTTTGGAGCTTAAATACGCTATAGAAAGTACATATAAAAATAAATATTTGGAAAAACATTTTCTAGCTTAAAGATATAGGAGTATAATAAAACATAACTGAAATATTATCATCAAAATATTCAATAATTATTTTACATATAATCATTTTTCATGTTCCCTAAGAGAAAAAGATGAAGAAGAGCAAACAGAAGTAACTGACATTACAATCTTAATTTCACACATAATTTGAATTATTGCTCTACTAAATCATCTGGGTATTCCAGGCAAGAAGTAATTATTGTTGTGCATCTCAGATACCGTGACCTATCAGGTAAATTTGGGAATGAAACAACACATTCAATCAAAAGAAGCTACAGTTCTAACAGTGTAACAGGAAAAGAGCTTTTCCACCATTTTCTTTCCTTAATGGCCACGAAAACTGCCCAGCTAGACGATTCTAGCTCCTGACATTAACTGCCTAATTTGTGGAAAGAGGGGAAAAAGGATTGTCATTCCTTATGTAGTGCATCCTCTCAGCACAAATTTAACGTTAAAACAGTAGTTCTCAATCAGGGACAAGTTTGGGCCCTCAGGGATATTCAGCAATGTCTGAAGTTCCCAATTAGGGACAATTTTGGCCCCTCAGAGATATTCAGCAATGTCTGAATGTCAGAAATGTCTGGGTGCATAATTTTTGTTGTCACAACTGGGGGAGGGATGTTGCTGACATCTGGTGGGTGGAGACCACATCCTTTCCAGCATTTGTTATCTGTAGACTTTTTTTGATGATGGCCACTCTGATCAGTGTGAGGTGAAGACATTGTATATTGATAAAAGGGTCAATTTATGAAGAAGATACAACAATGATAAACATATGCGCATACAACAACAATTCCAAAGATACACATATACACATATAAATGACATAAAGGAAACAGTTCTAAGAGTGTCTTCAATAACCCACTTTTAATAGTGAACAAAAAATCCAAACAGAAGATAAATAAGAAAATGGAAGACTTGAATAATACTGTAAACCAAATAGATACAACAGAAAAATAAAGCACCCCCCAACACCAATAGCAGAGTAGACATTTTTCTCAGGTACACATGGGACTTTTCCATGACAAAATGTTAGTTCAAAATACAATAAATTTAAAGAGGCTGAAGTTATACAGAGGATTTTCTCCAACCACAATGGAATGAAACAAGAAGTCAATAATAGAAGGAAAATTAGAAGATTCACAAATATGTGGAAATAAAACCGTATTCTCTTAAACCATGAGCTGAAGAAATGAAAAAGAAAAAAGAAAGAAAATGCTTTGAGATGAATGAAAATGAAAACAACATGCCAAAACTTATGGGATTCAGTGAAAGCAATACTTAAGGAAGCACTTTGTTTGTAAATCCCTATGTTATATTAAAAAAGGATCTCAAATCAACAACCCAGATTGACACTCTAAGAAACTAGAAAAAGAGTATATCGAGCCCAATAGAGGAAGGAAAGAAAAAATACAGATCAAAATGCAAGTAAATAAAATATATAACAGAAAATGAACCATGAAAATTAAATAATTGGTTCTTTAAAAAGATCAATCAAATTGGCAAATCTTTTACTTCAATAAGAAAAAAGGAGAAGAGACATGAACAACTAAAATCAGAAATTAAAGTGGGGACATAATTATCAAGCTTCTACAAATCAAAGGGATAAAATTAAAAAACTATGGACAATTGTATACCAACATATTAGATAACTGAGATGAAATGACCAATTCCAGAAACACAAACTATCAAAACTTACTTGTAAAAGAAAATTTGAAAAGACCTATGGTAAGAGATTTAATCAACAACAAAAAATGTCTCAAAAAAAGCCCAAGACAAGATGGTTTCACAATTGAATTCCATCAAACACATAAAGAAGAATTAATGCCAATCCTCACAGTTTTCCAAAGACAGAAGAGGATAAAACACTTCCTAATTCATCCCATGAAGCCAGAATTACTCTGACACCAAAGCCAATCAAGACACCACAAGAAAAAAACACAAACCAATATCCCCCGATGCAAAAATCTTTAACAAATTGAATGTGGCCACATATTATAAACTATGATCAAGTGGGATATATTCCAGGGTGGCTCACCACATGAAAGTTAATCAGTGTAATACATCACATTAATAGCATGAAGAAAAAAACCCACATGATTATTTCAAATAACACAGAAATGGCATTTCACAAAATCCAACACACTTTCATGATAAAAATATTCAGTCAACAAGGCATAGAAGGGAACTTCCTCAATATAATAAAGGGCACTATTGAAAAATCCAAAGCCCACATCATATGCAACAGGGAAAGATTGAAAGCTTTTCCCCAATGATCAGGAACAAGACAAGGAAGGATGCTCAATTTCACTACTGCTATTCAACATGCTCAAAGTTCTAGTCAGAGCAAACAGGCAAGAAAAGAAAAGAAAAGGCAGCCTAACTGGAAACACATTCAGTAATTGCTCTAAAAATTCCACTGTCTTTTTTTTTCAGGAATGGAAAAACCCATTCTAAAGTTCATACGGAATCTCAAGGGATGGCAAATACAGGCATACCTTACAAATATTGTGAGCTCCACTTCCGATCAGAGCAATAGAGCAAACAGTGCAATAAGGTGAGTCATGTAACTTTTTTTTTGGCTCCCCAGTGTGTATAGAAGTTATTTTAACACTATAATGTAGTCTGTTATGTGTGCAACAATAGCATTATGTTTTAAAAACTGCTAAAATTAAAAACCTAATTTAAAATTAAGGCCTTAACAAAAAAATATTTTACTGCTAAAAAATGCTAAGCATCATCTGACCACACAGTGTTGCCACAGATTTTCAACTTGTAAAAAACTGCAGCTAATTGTGAAGCACAATAAAGCTAGGTATGTCCATAATCAAAACAATCTTGAAAAAGAAAAACAAAGTTGAAAGATTCAGACTTTCTGATTTCAAAAGCTACTACAAAGCTATCACAATCCAAACTGTGTAGTTCTGGCATAAAGACAGGTATATAGATCAATAAGAGAGTTCAGAGATTAAACCCTCACATTATATGTTCAAATGCTTTTTGTTAAGGGTACCAACACTATTCAAGGAAAAAAGGACAGTCATTTCAATAAATGGTGCTGGAAAAACTGGATATCTATATGCAAAAGAATGAAGCTGGATTCTTATCTTACACTATATACAAAAATTAACTCAAAAGTATGGAAAGCAATGACTCTGACAGATATTTGTGTACCAATGACCAGCGAAACATTACTCACCGTAGCTAAAAGGACAAGCATTCTGAAGTATCAGTCAATAGAAGAACGGATTTTTTAAAAAAGTGGTATAAACACACAATGGACTATAATTCAGCCTTAAAATGGAATGAAATTCTGATGCAGGCTATAATATGGATGAATCCTGAAGACAAGCCAGTGAAATGTCAATCTCAAAAAGATAAAGAACGTATGAATTCACTTGTTCGCAGCAGCAAGAAAAGTTAAATTCATAAAGCAGAACAGTGGCCACTGGGGGTTAGGATAAAGGGAGAATGGAGATTTAAGCTTTAATGTGTTACAGAGACTTAGTTTGGGGTGATAGAAAAGTCCTGAAAATGGATGGTGATGTGGTTACACAGCAATCTGAAGGTGGTTAATGCTACTGAACTGTGTACTTAAAAATGGTTACAACAGTAAATTTTAAGATATTTATCCTTTATGACAATAAAAGAGAGAATCTTTCTTAAAGTTCTATTTTTTAAAAAAAAGAACCCAACATAATGCTGAGGCAGTCTAAACTTCTAAGACCCTAAAACTTGCTAGCTCCTATATTTTTTATCCACGAAGCCTACATTGATTATCTTTTTCATGAAAATATAAAATCCTAAGAAAGGACACCAGACCTGATGGAAAAACAGAGCCTAAAGTAGCACATATGTGCACACAATTAATTGTGTTTGCTTTTAACTAAACTGAAAACTCGTCACGTGTTTTGACAGTTACCACAGTTTACCATAGGTGTCTCCCATCAACTAAAAGGTGGATTAAATATCTTATCTGAAATGAGATCATGAATGGCAAAGTTTTTAAAGTAACCACATGTTATATGTAAGATAGCATTATTAATAATGTGTTATTATATGTAATAAATGTTATAATTTTGTTTTCCCTAAAATTTAACTGCCAACAAGTGCCAATCCCCTGCATTTCTAATCTATATAATACTGAATAGTAGAAATCTTTAAATGGTACATGGTATTTCACAGGATCAAAGATGTTGGAGTCAAACAGACTGAGACTTGAGTCCTGACGTTGTCATCTGCCAGCAGTGTGACCTGCAGAAAGCCATTTAGGTCTTCTCATTTCTTCTTCTCTTTAATCTGTCATTTCTTCTATTCTATCCCAAATGAGTGGAAAAAGTAATTTTACAGTCTTAATACTTAGTGCCTCTAAATTAAGAGTGAGTAAGATCAAGAAGCCTGTGGAAATTCTGCCAAAAATCAAGCTGTTTTTTATTCGTACCCTGCTCCCACATGACCAAGGAACAGATGGTGAAGATTGCTGTTATAACTTGCAGACATGTAAGTGGTAAAACTACCAAAAGAACTATTATTTGCAAAACAGCAAGAAGTCTTGCCAAAGAAAATTAGAGAGGCAAAAGAAAATTAAAAAGAACTATAACTGTTATATAATTTTTAAAATCTTGGCAGGTCAGAGAGGTCAGTTCAGAATAGACGTATTCTTGGTATTTTAGGGGTGGGAAGTAAAAAAGGGGTAGGAAGAGAGAAAGGGAAGAAGAGAACAGTAAGTTCTACAGACTTCAATTTTTGTTTCTTTTTTTACAGTAAGCACAAAATAGGAGCTATTAGGATTAGGGAAAGCTCTCAAAATGCTCAAGTACATTAAATCTAAGTAGACTACAGCAAAACCATCAATAAAAAAAAAGAAGATACAGAAATGATAACAATACTACTGATAACACTACCTATTTATAGAAATTCTTTAAACATGAAGTTCATTTGATTTAAATCAATGACACAATTCATCTTACTTGCTTTTTCCATAAACAGTTATAGTAAGGAAGTATAATATAAAAAATGCCACTGCTGTGGACGCCTCAATTCCACTAGACTATGAGCTATTTCCCTAGTGTCTGCAATAGAGCTGTGCTCAGGATACAGCAGGTGGTCAATGCTTGCTGACTAGACTGACTCCTCTCCTAATTATTACCAACTTTCAATAAGCAAAAGGAATTATGTCTTCCCTACTTTTCACAGTGAATTATTGTATAGTTACTCTGGAGTTATTTATAAGCATAGCTTCACTTTGAAAAAGAAGCAACAGAAAGATATTACTTGGTAGTTTCTGTAGTTCTCTTTTTAAATTTTCTCTGATTTACAACATATGTTTCCCGCCTTCTGAAACTTTACTGAGAGCATAATTTGAATAAAAAACAATTTTTCAAAGCAGCCACTTATCATCTCACTCTACTCATCTCTGTCTTGCAAGCTTCTCTCGCAACAGGAAAACAATAATCATGTCACATTTACTTATGAGGAGGAGGAAGTTCCTTATTTCCCAGTGTATAACTAACTGTTAACAGAGACTCTCAAGGTGACACTGCTCCTGCAGCTTCTCCAGACAGCAATGTCAGTATCTGCAGTGGTGTCATTTCTTAGTTTCCATAAAACTTTATTTCCCCTTTTCCCTCTGTAGTCAGTTTTACAGCTTAGTACAATATATGTACTGTACCTGAAGGCAATATGATATATAACAAGGATATTTCACTAATACTGACAAACCTACATGATCTATTTCTTCAAAATTAAAAAGAATCATCTCTTGCAATCTCAACTAGATAGGGAGATCTTAAGAGGAACACCTAATTTGTAACTGTTTCTAAAATAGCTGCGTTCATTTCATAATTACTGTCCATTGCTGATGCTGCAGCAGGAAATTAAGGGCTGACATACACTATTATTTCTCTGCTAAGTGAAAAAGGGAACAATTCCCAAGACTTCAGCAAGGGAAAGGTGAATTCTTGGCCTCCCAAATCCACAAAGATCACAGGAACCTTAGGTGCCATGATGATTTCGATTCAGCTACATTAAACAAGGTTTTCTAGGAACTGTCATAATCTCAACTGTTTTTAAAACAGGGAAATAGTTTAAATGGACTGAAAATTAACTTCCTGCATACTACAAATTTTTATTTATTTTCATTGCAAGCTGCAAGTCTGACGGAACCAAGCATACCATAATTCCTTACATGCTAACACAAATTAAATTCTGATAGAACCTCCTATACTTTTGGTTTTAGCAAAAACAAGAGAATAAACTTTTTTTTTCCCACAAGAAATATTACCTCTTAATTACTGACTTCCTCTATCATGAGATACTGAAGTCTATACAAAGTAATTCAACAAAGATCAAGTATCACATTATGATTGCTGAGCCCAACTCCATTACACGTACATAACATTTCATCTTGGCATACTGAATGGAACATTAGAGAAGGAGCAGTATATTTTCCCCAATATTATCAAACAGTCTCTCTTTAACTAGGTTAGGAGACTTACACAGCTTTGGATTTTCATCAGATATACATTTATTTTAGGAAGGCAGTTCTGAGAGACTATTTACCACAGCTACTTTCAAATATTCACTATGCAAGAGGAAACAACTTACTGTCTCGAAGTGTTTCCCAAGCCCACTGATCATTTTTGAAGAAGAGATGTCGTTTGATTTCTTCTACACCATTTCGCCCTAATCTCACCTCTCTGAATAGAGAGAAAAGGAGAAAAATCATTAATAATTTAAGATTTTATTACTATTATCTATTCATATTTATTCACGGGCATATGCTAAGTTTGTGCAAGATGATAAATACAATTCTGTGTCAACCTGAAATTACGTTGACTATCAGGATAATTTTGAGCATACATAAAAAATAAGTTGAAGACTGAGAATATTAAAGAACTTTTTCCAAAGAAAAACACACACACACCAAAATACTCCACAGATTTATCGATCCTCCATGGTTTTTCTACTGACAACAAATAACCAGATGAATCACTTTCCTTGCTTCATTAGCCGAATGAATTTTGATAGGTTTTTTTAATAGTAGTAAATATATTTTTTACAACTGACAACTTTATTTCACATCAGCAACTTAAAAAAACTCCAAAACATATTTTAAATATAAAATTTTCATTTTATCCTCTAGTACACCAATGACAACTAATTCT
This sequence comes from Redunca redunca, assembly GCA_006410935.1. Taxonomy (NCBI): domain Eukaryota; kingdom Metazoa; phylum Chordata; class Mammalia; order Artiodactyla; family Bovidae; genus Redunca; species Redunca redunca. The sequence continues at coordinate 140,456 of SJYQ01003975.1, forward strand.
TGACCCTCCTATAAAATTGAGAGCTTTAAAGACTATGCCAAAGCCTTTGACTGTGTGGACCACAATAAACTCTGGAAAATTCTGAAAGAGATGGGAATACCAGACCATCTGACCTGCCTCTTGAGAAACCTATATGCAGGTCAGGAAGCAACAGTTAGAACTGGACATTGAACAACAGATTGGTTCCAAACAGGAAAAGGAGTACATCAAGGCTGTATATTGTCACCCTGCTTATTTAACTTGTATGCAGAGTACATCATGAGAAACACGGGGCTGGAGGAAGCACAAACTGGAATCAAGATTGCTGGGAGAAATATCAATAACCTCAGATATGCAGATGATACCACCCTTATGGCAGAAAGTGAAGAACAACTAAAGAGCCTCTTGATGAAAGTGAAAGAGGAGAGTGAAAAAGTTGGCTTAAAACTAAGATCATGGCATCTGGTCCCATCATTTCATGACAAATAGATGGGGAAATAGTGGAAATAGTGGCTAACTTTATTTTCCTGGGCTCCAAAATCACTGCAGATGGTGATTGCAGCCAGGAAATTAAAAGATGCTTACTCCTTAGAAGGAAAGTTATGACCAACCTAACCAGCATATTAAAAAGCAGAGACATTACTTTGCCAACAGAAGTCCATCTAGTCAAGGCTATGGTTTTTCCAGTGGTCATGTATGGATGTGAGAGTTGGACTGTAAAGAAAGCTGAGTGCTGAAGAATTGACGCTTTTGAACTGTGGTGTTGGAGAAGAGTCTTGAGAGTCCCTTAGACTGCAAGGAGATCCAACCAGTCCATCCTAAAGGAGATCAGTCCTGGGTGTTCATTGGAAGGACTGATGTTGCAGCTGAGAGTCCAATACTTTGGCCACCTGATGCGAAGAGCTGACTCATTTGAAAAGACCTGATGCTGGGAAAGATTGAGGGCAGGAGGTGAAGGGGACGACAGAGGATGAGATGGCTGGATGGCAGCACCGACTCAATAGACAGGGTTTGGGTGGACTCTGGTGATGGACAGGGAGGCCTGGCATGCTGCAGTTCATGGGGTCACAAAGAGTCGGACACGACTGAGTGAGTGAACTGAACTGAATGGGAGAAGCTACTGATCCTTGGCCTCTTCAGAAAAAAAGCATTTTAAAATATGCCTTTAGTTGAGCTGGAAAGAGGAACTCAGTACCATGTGCTTTTAGTATAGCACTTGTAAACAACAAAAATCCCAAACTTTTTCATGAGTTAAAAGACAAACTGCTTTAGATATGAGACACTTTTTTAATGACTTTCACTGACTCTCTCACTGGATTAGGGAACCTCTCCATGGTTCTTTAGCACATGATACTTGAAAGTACGTATCTCTGTACAGTAAGTATCTCATCTGCTTGTCTGCTTCCCACAAAGGGCTAGGACATAGTGGAGAAAAGGCTGTGCACCTTGTTCAATTCTATACCCCAGCATGGTTTTTATATTAGACTACATTTATATAGTGCTTATATTAAAATACAGAAATTTCGAAAACTATCATGTTTCAGGTTCTAAAGGACATATTGAAGGGGGATAAATTAACTTTAATTAAAGTGAATCCGAAATTGAAACATATTTAAAGGTACAAAGCCCCTCTAGTACTTACATTAACCATATACAACCTTAAGCCCTAAATGTAATCTTAGTAAGTCATCTGGTTCATATTTAAATTTTAGAAGTAAATGACAAGGAGATATATATATATATATATATATAATATGCCATTTCTGTTTCTAAGACACTTACGTGCATTTACATTTATAAAAAATGGTTGTTGAAACTAGAAGACCATGTTAATGAAGGAAGGAGGTAGGAAATAATACTTTTTTTTGTACAGCTCTGCACTATCTCCTTAATTTCAAAAAGTATTCCAGATATAACTAAATCTTTTCCCCAGCTTTACTGAGGTATAACTGGCAAATAAAATTTTAAGATATTTAGCTTACAATGTGACAATTTTCACTGGAGAAGGGAATGGCAAACCACTTCAGTATTCTTGCCTTGAGAACCCCATGAACAGTATGAAAAGGCAAAATGATAGGATACTGAGAGAGGAACTCCCCAGATCAGTAGGTGCCCAATTGCTACTGGAGATCAGTGGAGAAATAACTCCAGAAAGAATGAAGGGATGGAGCTAAAATAATACCCAATTGTGGATGTGACTGGTGATAGAATCAAGTCCCTTAGACTGCAAGGAGATCCAACTAGTCCATTCTGAAGGAGATCAACCCTGGGATTTCTTTGGAAGGAATGATGCTAAAGCTGAAACTCCAGTACTTTGGCCACCTCATGCAAAAAGTTGACTCATTGGAAAAGACTCTGATGCTGGGAGGGATTAGGGGCAGGAGGAGAAGGGGACGACCCAGGATGAGATGGCTGGATGGCATTACCAACTCAATGCACATGAGTTTGGGTGAACTCTGAGAGATGGTGATGGACAGGGAGGCCTGGCGTGCTGCAATTCATGGGGTCGCAAAGAGTCGGACACGACTGAGCGACTGAACTGAACTGAACTGAATGCATAGTACATGTTTCCCAATTTCCAATTTCCAATCATATCTCTAATCTTTATTCCTTTTCTTTCTTCATGTCCATAGATTTTTACTTCAATCTAACTCTAATTTACATTATACTGTTTCATTAGCATGTATTTTTTGATTAAGAAAAAAAAGTCATAAATACACTTTTAAAAAGAGTCGACCCCGATGCTACATCTCAGTGAAATTCCATCCAATGTAGGCCATTTAAAATATAAAGGATTACATTCCATTTTGTTAAATTCAACAGGAAGTAGAGCTCAACCCCCAACTAAAGGAATTACTGAACCTTAAATGAAATTTTTCCTATAAAAATACTTCCCACTTAACTGAATCATTGTGCTGGACCCCTGAGACTGACACAACATTGTAAATCAACTATGAGTGAGTGAGTGAAAGTCGCTTGGTCGTGTCCGACTCTTTGTGTCCCCGTGGACTTACAATCCATGGAGTTCCCCAGGCCATAACACTGGAGTAGGTAGTCTTCCATTCTCTAGGGGATCTTCCCAACCCAGGGACTGAATCCAGGTCTCCTGCATTGCAGGCAGATTCTTTACCAGCTGAGCCACAGACGAAGCCCAAGAATACTGGAGTGGGCAGCCTCTCCCTTCTCCAGCGTATCTTCCTGAAATCAAACTGGGGTCTCCTGCATTGCAGGTAGATTCTTTACCAGCTGAGCTATCAGGGAAGCCAAAAAAAATCAGCTATGCTCCAATATAAAATAAAAATTAAATTAATAATTAAGAAAAATAGATCCCACTTATTAAAACTCCCTCTAAAGTTAAAGGGGGAAAATTTTATTTAAAACATTATAATTGGAGACATTTTTACAAATTACATGCTTCCACCCTAAATACTATTTTTGAATCCTTGCTTTCTCCAATTCCTAATTTTAAATATTATTTATCATTGGCAAATTTTATAATATTTTTCTACTAGGTAACAAGAACACATAGTCATTAATATTGGTTGTATATCTAAATGGATGTAAAGTTCATCATCAATCTCTTTCACGATGACTTCTCCACTTCTAAGTTTTTAAATGTCGTCTTTCCATTGAGTGCCTGTCTTTGTCTCGTGTCTGTGCTTTAATTCCAAGGCTGATTTATGCGTGTTGTACATGGAATTTCTGCATATTTGAAGATGCGTATCTAGTAACTTAATATTCCAAGGACAAACTACAGCTGGATATAAAATTAATGAGTCCAGTTTTCTTCCCTCCAAACTTTATGAACACTATTCCACTGTCTTCTGAGTGTTTGCTGTGGAAAAGTGTAAGGCAAACCTGAACATTTTCCTTCCATATTATTTCTATTATTATCAGTATTAGTAACAGTAGTAGTAGTAGTAGCATTGGAATATAATAAATTTGCTAGGATCTGTGTTCATCATTCAATATAAAAATTTGAGCAGATTACAGTTTCTNGACACTTTACATTTTTCTTCAGTTATTTCTTGAGCTCTTTCCCCCTTTGATGATGATTTAATTTTTACTAAAATTTTTGCTTTTCAGTTTATAGTTCATTTTTTTATGTAAGAAAGTTATTAAGATAACAAAGTCCCTTGAAATTATTCAGAACTGAAAAGCTATTTGCTTGAACTCTTTCCCTAGAGATATATGTCCCTTTCTTCCACCCATGTCTTTGACTATTATATAAATGCATAGATTTTAATGCTTATTTCTTTCTGATAACTTTCTGAATGTGACAAAGTATTAACTGGACAATTCCTGTGTATGGTGAGGGATGCAGAAGTAAAAACTGGAAGGAGTGACAGAAGTTTTATTTTGCTAATTTTCCAGAAAACTTCACCAAATTTAATGTTTCCATTGCTGGAGTGCCCGTTCCTGTTCCTTCTGTTTTAGGTATTTGGGAGATCGGAGAGGTTCCCATTTACACTCTGTACATCACAGATCTTCTGATTTGTGAGCTGGTGACCTTCACAGTCACTCCTCCCTTCAGTTCCTTTCTCAGAGATGCAATGGCTAGACCAGATGGGGAAGGAAGGTGGGCTAAACTGTAAACAACTCCAAATGCCAGTGCACAGAGCCTGCCTCTGGGCGAGAGCTTTCCCACAGCATTGCATCTCTTCTTCCTGGGCTGCCCACAATCTTAAATTCTCCTGCTTAATCAGAAAATCACTTTTCTGGATTTGAGAAAATCCATAGTGAAGAAAACAATTTCTTCACTAAAGAAAGAGTAGATTTTCTGTTTCCTTCAGTTTTCCATTCTATTTTTGTTGTTATTTTCAGATTTAAAGGAAGGATTTTCTAATCTTTAAACCAAAATCTCTTTTTTGAATGCACAACAGACTTTGTATTAAGAACATTTTTTAAATCCAGAAAATCCATAGTCAAGGACAAGGTTGTAAAAAAATTACATAAGAAAATATTGTATAAAATTAAAGAAAGTGATTTAATAGAAACATCAAAACGATTTAATAGAAACTATATCCTGCTCAAATATACTTTTCAGGATTTTGACACTACTAGGAAAATCGGCACCCGGTTCCAGGTTTAGGAAGTCACACATATTCTAGGCATCCATACCTTTGCCACAGACCAGATTTCACAGATAGGAATACATCAAAGTATGTGGTTTGGAGCCATAGCTGTTCCTACTTTCACTGAAGAAAGAGTAGATTTTCTGTCTCCTTCAGTCTTCCATTCTAGTTTTGTTGTTATTTTCAGATTTAAAGGAAGGATTTTCTAATCTTTAAACCAAAATCTCTTCTATTTGAATACACAACAGACTTTGAATTAAGAACATTTTTTTGCTTATTTCTTTCTAACAATTTTTTGAATGTGACAGAATATGGGCTGAACAATATCATAGATGGTGAGGGAAACTCCTATTGGAAAGAAACCTCGGTGCCCTTATAAATCCCACTGCTCTGCTTCCAGCTGGAGAAAAGTCAGAGTGAGTATGTGAGGGACAGATGGTAGGCAGACCTACGATCAGCAAAGGGCAGATGGAAACTTGAGCTTGCCAATGTGGTTCTTAAGAAACAGGTGCCCTGGCTCACATCATCTTGTTATGAATCTTTATATTTACTCAGCCTCCTTCAGTGAAAGGAATCATTTTGAAAAGACTGATTTCCCCCAGTGTTTACAACAAGCTCTTCAAGGGGAGAAAACTGACTTGGAGTTAGTTTTCATCATGCCCTTCTCTGCGCTAGTTCTGTATGTTGGACAAACTCCACTATCATACCACTTAAAAACTGTCTATTCCGCTCCTGTAGGACCCCTCCAGTGCCCAGCTCCAGGCAGAGCACACAGTACCATGCAAACAGTGGGCAATCGAGCAGTGCAATTCAGCAACCATTGTGCAAAGTCAGTTCCATCTTCTCAAAGCTAAAGCCCATATTTTCCCAGACCTCTTTCTCTCTCTCTACAGCTTCCCTATTCAGGATCCGCCCCTTCGGTTCTCAGAGAACCAAGGCTGTAGAATCTGGTTTGCTCATTTACACAGGCAGCACCATGTGAAACAGGCACAGTGCAATGATTTCTTTGGATCTCTAGTGCAAAGCCTTTTCTTTATTTTTTCCATTTTTGCTTTGGACTCGACAATCCAGCCTTGCCCAGGCCTGAAGCAAGAATGAAAGATTGAATGAAACTTTTAAAACCACTGCACTCAGAATCTCCATCCCGTCTCCAGAGGCATCTCCTGGAAAACATGTGTCACCTTTTTGGGTAAAGTCACTTCTCCTCCCTTCTTTTTCCTCCCTCCGAGGCTTTGGAGCAGCTTCGGGTGTGGCCCCTTCTCTTCCAAGAAACGCAACCTGCTATTGTGGGGACTTCATGCTTCAAAGGGTCTCTAATTCTGACTGGGTGGTGTGTTAACTGAAAGCTTAGCCCCAGAGGGTAGCCAAGACAGGCAGCTTGCGCTGGACTGGGTATTAAAAGGACAATTAATACTTTTTACAGGCATTTGCATCAAGCAAACTGGCTCTGCCATTTTCTAGCCTTATGAGCTAACACAAAGTATTTGACCTCCTTAAAGTTTTATTTTCCCATTGGTAAAATGGACTTCATTTCACATGATTGTGCTCACATAATAATTAGCATAGTTTCTACCATAAAGAGTAAATGCTCAATAAATGTCAACTCATATGCACAAATTCACTCTCGCCCCGTTTCATACACACACACACACACACACACACACACCACTCACTACATAACTGCTTCTGGAATACTACTGTGCCTGTAATGTTGCGCCAACTCTAGGAAATTGGTATCTAATTCCACTATTTTGCAAATGATGAAAGTGAGATCCACAGATGTGAAGTAACTCACCCCAAATGGCACAACTAGTAAGTAAAGCAATGAAGTCCAGGTTTGAACCTAGATCTTTGATGCCTGTGCTCTTAAACGCTCTGATAGCTTCATTTTATATCAGTCATCCATGATAGTCCAAGTTCTCTTCCCAACCCAAACCAAAGTCTCTAACATGCATCAGGTTGATAAAGGGCTGTGGTCAGGAAGCCCCCTTACTGACTGAGTCACCAGATACCTCTGTGGCCTCGTGCAGGATGGTCCATGTCTCTAACAGAGAACTTCAACTCATTTCTCCCCCTGCAGAGGATTTTCTGACTTCCTCCATCCCACACTTCAGAAACATCTCATTCTCTTCCGTGCTCTCAAAGTTCTTGGCCATTTTTATAGCTCAAGGAGTAGTTCTAACTCATCGGATACCTGTTTTCATGTATCTTTCTTTACTTTTAAACTAGTTTTTGAGACCAAGGTCTGTGACTTATCTGTATGTTCTCCATCTAGTGCCCAGATCAGAGTCCATGTCAGCTGAATGAAAGCTCATACGAACAGCTCCTCTTCAGCAAAAAGCAATCCTAAGGCAGATGCTGGACCAAACACTTCTCGTATATTCTTTGATTTAATTCTTACAATCACACCATAGGGTAGGTACTACTATCCTCACCTTATAGAGGATAAAACTAAGCCTCCAGGTAATGAAGTAATTTACCATGATCATGCTGCGTGCTTAGTCACTCAGTTGTGTCCGACTCTTTGCGACCCTGTAGCCTGCCAGACTCCTCTGTCCATGGGATTTTTTTCAATCAAGAATGCTGGAATGAGTTGCCACTTCCTCCTCCAGGGGATCTTCCTGACCCAAGAATCAAACCAGTGTCTCCTGTACCCCTGCAACGCAGGCAGATTCTTCACCCACTGAGCCAGAGAGGAAGCCCAGGGAGAGGGGAAGTGCACCAAATTATGGCCTTTTCCAAAGACATGTGCTCTGCCCTGCCTAACTTAGCAGTAGCAGCATCATGAATGAATGAAAAAATTAGCTTTCTCTGTAACAGATCTTATCAATCCACTTCAAATACCATTTGCACACTTGCAAAGGCACAACCGCACTGAATGGCACCCCGCTATTGGTCTTCACTTCTCTTAGGGTCAATGTGGTTTTGTGTGTGCATGTTAATCACTCAGTCGTGTCTGACTCTTTGCAGCCCCATAGACTGTAGCCCACCAGGCTTCTCTGTCCATGGAATTCTCCAGGCAAGAATACTGGAGTGGATTGCCATTCCCTTCTCCAGGGGAACTTCCCAACCCAGGGATTGAACCCTAGTCTCCTGCCTCACAGGCAGATTCTTTACCATTTGAGCTACAGGGAAGTCTAATGTGGCTTTACCTTTTATTTTTTTATTTTTTAAAATTTATTTAAAGGGTTGATCTACAGTGCTGTGCTAGTTCATGCTGTATAGCAAAGTAATTCAGTTATATGTATATATATATTTTTTTCATATTATTTTCTATGAATTTATATTTTTAACACATTTTCCTTCTCTTCTAATTTATGGGAGCAGCACCATAAACCATGTCAGCTGTTTTCTTAAAACTGAGGGCAAAGAATGAAGCCTGTGACAAGGCTCCAGGAAGAGAAAATGCCAGCAAAGGGGAGAGGACTGGAAGGAAGGCAAAAGGCCAGGGAAGGACTGAAACAAGGGCAGCTCCGGCATCCCCCCCGCAGTGAGTGGGCCGCCCAGGAGCTGACTGTCAGCAGGGAGTGAGCAGGGCTAGGACTCTCCAGTCTGTCTCTGAGATCATTCCTCAAATGCCCTGCCACCCAGGCTCACCAGGGTTTAGCCCAGAAGCCACTGGCCTGCCCTGGCTCCATGTCTTCTGGCCCCAGACGCCGAGCCAACCCCAGAGCGGACTCCGTGGTCCTCTCCACGGGGCTCCTTTCTCACTGAGTATGTGTCCACGCTGCCTATTGGTCCATTTATCTCTCCCCACACAATCAGATCCATCTCTGCAGGCAAGTCCACAGCTCAGGGCCTGACAGAGCTTGGTGAACGCTTACCCACCCCAGCAGCGTTAAGATGTGCAGAGTAAACACAGGCTGCATGCTGAAACACACAGGGGCGTGAACACTGATTCTGCTACTTTGCCTTGGTGACTCCTTAGGCAGTTATACCACCTCCCAAGTCTCCTTTGCCCCATTTGCAAATGGAGATATGAATTCTGATTCAGCACTGCTGAGTAAATCATACTGTAACCAGCAGGACCCTATGGGGCCTTTCCTGCATATCTCCTGCTTTAACGCCTCTCTGAAGTACCTAGATAACAGTATTTTATGCAAATTGCTGCATTGTTTTGCAGATGTGAACCCACTCTTCTCCCTGAGCCTCCCACCAAATGCTAACTACTTGATATCCATGAGGTCACAGCCGCAGGCCTCTTTGGAGCCCAAGGACTGATAAAGTTAACCCCTGTGACACACCCTGTTCCCTCATCGTCAGCCAGTCAGAAAACCGTGCAGGATCCAATCAGGAATCCTGTGACCCCCACCCCCCACCCCCCACCAACCTTGACCTGACTTTCAAAGATGCTTTGTTGAAATTGCGGAGCGTCAGGCTTTTCAGGGCACGAGCCACCTTGTCTCCTTGCTGCTGCTGCTAAGTCGCTTCAGTCGTGTCCGGACTCTGCGCGACCCCATAGATGGCAGCCCACCAGGCTTCCCCATCCCTGGGATTCTCCAGGCAAGAACACTGGACTGGGTTGCCATTTCCTTCTCCAGGTGTCTTCCTGACCCAGGGATCAAACCTGCATCTCCTGGGTTGGCAGGAGGATTGCTTACAACTGAACCACTATAGTAAGCATGCTGCTGCTGCTGCTGCTGCTAAGTCGCTTCAGTCGTGTCCGGACTCTGCGCGACCCCATAGACAGCAGCCCACCAGGCTCCTCCGGCCATGGGATTCTCCGGGCAAGCGTACTGGACTAGGGTGCCATTGCTATCTCCTTGCATGGCCCTGCAATAAAACCTTTCTCTGCTCCAAACTCCAAAGGTTCAGTTTGGCCTTACTATTTGCCAGGCACACAAATTTTCGTTAAGGGCATGAGATACTTCTAGTAAAGCTGTTTATAAACTGTAAAGCGCTGATCAATATGCAATTCTCGCTGTCATTAAGTCTTCTAATATTTCATTTTTAGAGGTGCTATTCTTAGATCTTTCTAACCAGAGACCCCTGTTTTACAGGGTTAGAGCACACAAGCCTCCCAAGGAGTTGAGGAAGCCATCCCTCTATCATCATAATCTACCACCTCCATTCATCACCTCCATTCATCATATACCATTCAGGTGTATTGCTGCATTCAGGAAACGTTCATTCATTTCTTACTCTTTTCCAAGTTGTGTGACCCAATAAGCAAAGGAGTCATTGTTTTTGTCTTGTGACGCTTATATTAGTAGATTGATGGAAGAGAAGGAGCATTACAGAGACAATCATTTACATGTTTGTTGTAGTTGTGGCAATGCTGAAAAAGTTGAAGGGGCAAGAAATCAGGGAAGTGTATAGCAGAGAAAGAACTGTGTGTGCTTTCGCATGGGTGAGTGTGTGTCCATGTTACAGGAGTGGAGTTGGAGGCAATGCTTAAAACCAGTGAAGACTTTCCCAAGGACGTGTCAATGAGACAGCCCAGAGGATGAAGACAGAAGTGAGCTAAGTGTCTATGTGTGTGTATGTGGTAAGTATGGAAAAGCGTGGACATGGGGAGAGAGGAGAAGGTATTAAGAGTTACACAAAGTCTTAAAGTCAGAGGGATCGGATATGCAGGAAAAAGACCACTAGATGGGAAAGCTCTCGGCAGTTCAAAAGCTGTCTGGGGGACAGAAAGGAAAAGACACTTTTTGTAAAGTCTGAAATCTGTCTCATTTTTTCCTCCTGGCTTGGTTGGATTTCCCCAGCGCCACAAAAGAAAGAAGGAGGAGGGAGAGGAAAGGGAGACAGACACGGAGAAGAGAGATTTAGGGGAGGGGAGCTGGGAGGGGAGGAGAGGGAGAGTTATGCAATCTTTGGCAGCTCAGTAGCTTGATTCCACAGGGAATTTGCTGCCGTTTGCTGCCTGGTTCCCTGTCCCATCAGTGGTCCTGCCTCACTCCATCATTTGAGCTAAAAACGTGAGAATGATCCTGATTTTCTCACTCCCTTTACCTTCAGCATCCAATTACCACTGCTTCTGCTCACCAAATATATCAACTCTCATGTTGCCTTCATCCTGTTCTCCCAGCCTTAGACCAGACCCTCTAACCTCAACTGTTGCCACAGCCTCTCCACTGACATCCCATCCATCGTTCTCCCCAGATACAACCTGTAACCAGCGTTTCTAAAACCGACATCTGATTCTGTTCTCCTCTGCTTAAAATCCTTGAAGAGGAAGCTCTTGTCCTTAGGCAAAAGCTTACACTCTTTTTCTTGGCACCAGGACTGGCTACAGAATTTGTAGGGCCCCATGCAAAGTGAAAATGCAGAACTTGTTTAAAAATTATTAGGCATTTCAAGACAGCAAGAGCATAGCATTAAGCAAGGCACAAGACGTTTTTAAGTGCAGGGCGTTGGCCACCACACAGGCTGCGTGCCCAAGAGGCAGGCCCTGCCTGGTACTAGTGGCCCCACATGAACCAGTCCCTGGCACGTCTCCAGTGCTGCCCAGATTCTATATCCCTCCCCAATAAACCTCACCTTTTATCATGTCCACTTTTTTGTTTACCTTTTTTTAACAGTTCTCTTACCAAACAGAAGTTTTAAATTTTTTATTGATGTTTTAAAGTTTTTTATTAATTGAAGCATAGTAAGTGTGTGATGTTGTGTCAATCTGTACTATACAGTAAAGTGACTCAGTTTCTTGCAAACATAAATTATTTTTTAATATTATTTTCCATTATGGTTTATCCTAGGAGATTGGCTACAGTTCCCTGTGCTGTACAGTAGGACTTTGTTCTGCAACCACTCTAAATGTAATAGTCTTTATCTACCAACCCCAAACACTCAGTCCGTGCGTCTCTCTCTCTCCATCCGCTTTGGGAACCCCAAATCTGATCTCTGTGTCTGTGAGTCTCTGTCTACTTTGTAGAGAAGTTCACAGTTGGGTTTGTGTTGCTGCAAATAGCATTTTCGATATTCTTTATAGCTGAGTAGTATTCTAGCATGTATCTGCCACATCTTCTTTATCCATTCGTCTGTTACCATGCCCCCTTTTTGCATATGCTGCTCCACCTGCATTCTTTTTCTCCTTCTAGGTTAACAACTTCTCAGCCATCAAGACTCCTCCATTTCCTTCAGATCCTGCAGGATATATGGCCCAGCTCTGGGTTCCCACAGCCACAACCTTCCCTTGCTAACAGCAGTCACTGAACGTCATCGAAACTGTTTATCTTATATTTTCTCAACCAGATCCTGAGTTCTCCAGTGGGGGGGGGGGGGGAAGACTTTTAACTCTAGACCATGAGTGCCTAATGTCGTTAATTTCTAGTATCTGTCAAATAACTTGATTAGTACCCTGAGCTGAGGTACTAACTACTCATGTGGTCCATATCATTAAAGTGGAAGTAACTTAGCCCAAAATCACAGCTAGGAAGTCGCAGAGATAGTACTCAAAAACAAGCCATTTTGATTTCAAAGCCCATACACTTAATCCATATATTTTACCCACTCTCAAAGTGCCAAAGTGAAAGCGAAAGTATTAGTTGCTCAGTCCTGTGAGTCTCTTTGTGACGCCATGGACTGTAACCTGCCAAGCTCCTCTGTCTATGGGATTTCTCAGGCAAGAATACTGGACTAGGTTGCCATTCCTTTCTCCAGGGGATCTTCCTGATGCAGGGATTGAACTCAGGTCTCCCGCCTTGCAGGCAGATTCTTTACCATCTTAGCCACCACAGAAGCCCCAAAATGCCAAGCAAGCACACAAATACAGGACATGGTAGGCTGAATAATCACCCTGTAAAAGTTATCTTGGGCTTTCCAGGTGACTCAGTGGTAAAGAATCTGTCTGCCAATGCAAAGAGATGCAGGAGACTCAGGTTCTATCCCTGGGTGAAAAGATCCCTTGGAGGAGAAAATGGCAACCAAATCCAGTATTCCTGCCTGGAGAGTCTCCTGGACAGAGGAGCCTGTCGGGCTATGGCCTGTACAGTCTCAAAGAGTCAGGCACAACTGAACACACACATTACCACAAATGATATAAGAATCCTGGGAGCCTGTAAATATTGCTTTGTATGGCAAAAATAGGATATTGCAAATGTAATAAAGTTAAGGATTTTGAGATGGACGAATTACCCTGGATTATTTGGGTAGGCCCTAAATGCAATCATAAGGGTCTTTATAAGAGAAAGGTAGAAGGAAATCAGACACAGACAAGGACAAGGCAATGTGACCACAGAGATATAGACTGAAGTGATGTGGCCACAAGCAAAGGCATGCTGGTGGCCATCCGAAGCTGGAAGAGGCAAGGTTCCTCTTGGAGCCTTCCCTGCTGACCTAGACTTTAGCCTAGTGATATAATTTTTGACTTCTGGCATCTAGAACTATAACATCATAGATTTCTGTTATTTTAAGTCGCCAAGTTAGCAGTAATGTGTTACAGCAGCTACAAAAACTACTTTGAAGGATAAACAAAGTTGCAATGAATATGTGAGTGGTAAATGTGTGAAAGAATGAATTGTACGGTAGATAATTCTTATTTAACACACACTCACACACATACACATGCACACACAACTTCCAACTCCTGAGGTAAGCGTTGCCCCTATTGTACATATGCAGGAATTGGGCAAAGAGTTCAAACGGCTTTTATCAAATCACCAGCTAATGGGAAGAGTATCAGAAAGTAGACAATGGGCTTTCTGACCCCTATCCTTCGATTTGTCTACTACAACCCATTTTTCCTTTCTCAGTAAGGAAAAAAGAATCATCTTAAGAGAGATACAACCCATAAGTAAATTCTCTACCTAGAACATTAAATCTCTGTTTCACTCCACACCTGTGTCCTACTGACACAGAGCCCACAGATCCTCAGCCCCTGTGGTTACGTGCCCCATGGGTAAAGATGACCTCTTCTCCATGGCATTGTTCCTGGTGCCCGGCATAGCATCTGGTACCTAGTGACACTTGGTGAATGTTAGAAGAAAACAAGAAATGAATCAAAGAACTCTGGTACCAGACAATAAAATTATAATTTAGTACCTTTTTTTCCATGCCATTATGATTTGGAAGCCTGAACCACTAAAATATTGGTAAAAATCATCTTCAAATAAGTGGAAAACTTAGCTTGTTTACAGTTATAGACATGTCCATCTACACAACCAACCGAGAATCCTTTGAAGGGGAACAGCATGTTCTTGTGTCTCTGTATCTCTCATTTCATGGGAGGTGTTCAATAAATCAATATTTACTATAACTAAAGATGAATAAAACTCCTTCCCCTGCCCTGAGCAAGCAAAACTTTTATGCTTCTGGGATGCAAATTTGACTGTTCCCTTCCTAGGACTTGGTGGGACTGTTCTGATTGGAATATAAGTAGCGTTTGTATCGTTTCGGCCACCGTGTACCTCCATCATTATACATAATTGAGAGCTAACTCCGGCATCCTTGGGGAGGAATTATGTATGGAAGATTCATGCTTTTGGGATGTGAGGTTCCCAGTTGAAAGGCCTCTGTTAATTTATAGGAGGTCATAAATCAGCAGGAAAAGAAACATTGGCTCACAGTCCATGGAAGGAAAATACATTCTCCAGGACCAAATGAAAACCAGGCCACAAGCCTAAGGATGATTTAAGACCCTAGGCTCCATTATCTGTTCCTAGCTGATCTGGATTCCTAGGGACTTCTTTGCTTACACCAGGAGAAGGGAGGGTTTTGTATTGATTGACCACTGACTGTGAATATAAAATGTTATTCAGCCAACTATACATTACAGATGTGCCATTTCTGCCCAGAAGAGTGATGCCATCCACTGCTTCATGCACCATGATCCTGCCAGTTCACTGCAGCCATCATTGTCCCTTGGGCCAAGATTTGTACCTGTAAAGGACAGCTCACATTGAGATATGGATTTAAAACTAGAATTGTTAGCTCTGGCCAAGGTGTTTAGAAGACTGTTCTTGTAGACTGAAAGTAAGGAAGAAAACAGGTGGAAATAGTCTGTGCTTATTTGAGATGATGGTTACCGAGATATATAGAGAAGTCAAAACTCATCTAACTGAATATTCAGAACTATGTATTTTATTGTATGTAAGATTAAAAGAAAAGACCAGTGCAATTGTTTCTGGAAGCAAGAAAATGGTTATTTACTTATAGGAAACCGATTGCCTAGAAATGTAACTATCTTTGTGTGGTTTGTGATTTTCGATCAGGACAAGAAATATTTCCTGAACACCTGCTAGTGTGGGTCAAAATCTGTGTTAAATGCTAAAGATAAGAACACCCTGCCTTCAAGGGGCTCCTGAGCCAGAGAAGGAGATAAGGCATGTGAATGGTCTGCTATGCGCTATGATGGAAGAAACCCAGAGATGGGGCTGTGAGAACTGAGATGACCCATGCAACGGGCTTGGAAGTCAAGGGTAGTATTCCTGGCACTTGAAAGATGAGTAGAAGTTTTCTAAGTCAAAAGTTGGGGAGGGCAGTTGGAATAGGAAAGGGAACTTTTGCAAAGGAACAGACAGTAGTGTGAAATAACAGCTTTTGTTTATTTTCTTTTATCATTATGAATGGTCGTGGAGGGAGAGGGTTTGGATCAAAATGTGTGAGGTTGGAGGGGGCAGTCAATAAGCCTGGAAATGTTAAGAAATAAATATTTTCCAGATGAGAGTTTGTCTCAGCTGAACTAAAGGAAAATGGACTACAGCCTGGATCCACATTTGGACAGACGTGGGAACAGAGACTACTATTTTGTCCTATTTTACACACTGAGATGGCAGATTAAGAGAAGAAGATCCTGAAGACAGCATTGAATTGGGGCGAATGAGCTAGATGGAAACTAGGATTTGTGTGAAACCTGCTGTCTGACTTTGGGCAGATCTTGCCCTTTCTGAACCTGTTTCCTCACCAGTCAGCTGGGGATAATAATAGCTACTTCACAAAATTAGGGTGAGATGCATATATATATATATATATATATATATATATGGTAAAGCACTTTGGAGACTGTAAAGAGATTGGGGAGGTATAAATTTGCTTATAAAATTGATGAGAGTTGCAGGAAGAAATTGAATGTATAAAAAGGAGATGATCTGTATGATGCACCTTCTGACCGTTCATTTCTTTCAGACTCTTGTTTATTTGCTTTTGGCTGCACTGGGTCTTTGTGGCTGCGAGGTCTTTCCCTAGTTTCAGTGAGCAGGGACAGCTCTTTGTTGCGGTGCCCAGGCTCCCCATTGCAGTGGCTTCTCTTGTTGTGGGGCATCGACTCCAGAGCCTGCGGGCTTCGGGGGTTGTGGCCCATAGGCTCAGTCATTGTGGCTTACGGGTCCTAGAACACGCGGGCTGCAGTCGTTGTGGTCCAAGGGCTTAGTTGCCGTGGCGAGTGGAATCTTCTGGGACCAGGGAGCAAACCCATGCACTGTACATTGGCAGGTGGGTTTTTATCCACTGACCCAACAGGGATGTACCCGACCTTTCATCTTGATGAACCTATCAGATGACCCCATGAGTGGCCCATAGGAAGACATTCACGGGGAAGTGACCTCCTGGTGGATCATGGGTCTATCAAGCTAGACATTCAGAGTACTGAGAATACCCAAGAGAGAAAAGAGCCTGTGCAGGGAAATGAGAGCAAGGGCAGGGAATGGTCTGTAGACTTGATGAATTTTGTGAACTCTCTGCAACATTCTTACAGATTTCCCCAGTGTGGTGGGACATTGAAATCATGTCACGTCTCGGCTTGAGGGCCTTCACACGAAGTAGGAGGCAGGGCTAGAATTCCTCGGGCACAGTCCAGCAGTGGGCATAGCACTTGGCACCACTGAGTCGCCCACAGGATGTTAAGGGATGCTGAACTCATCCCCTGGGCCTCCACTGACCCGTCTTAATGATCTGTTGAGACTCAAATCCTGTTTGTAAATGGAAGACCCCCAACCCTCACAGGGGTCCCCCACTGCTGTTCTGTGGGAGCCATGCAGTCCCATCCGATTGATTGATTTCTCCGGATACACTGAGGGTGGTCCTGGGGGGGAAGGGGGTCTTGGCAGGATATCCCCCATATTCTTAGCTCATTTGCCACTGTGCTCCTGCCAAGTTTTGCTTCCCGTTGCATTTCAGCGGATCATTTCTTGGTCTGTCTCCTTAAGGCACATTCAGAGAATTTGAATTAAGCTTCAGTCAAGCCCCTGACTTCCCCCAGAACGCGTTGTTAGGGAACTGGCCTACAAAGGCAGACCGGGCGCTGTCCCAGTCCCCTGCCTCCCTTTCCTCTCCTCCTCATCCTTCTCCTCATCATTCAATTAATCCTTAGCCAGCTTCCCTCAGTGGCCCCTACTCTCCTGGTCCCTGGATAAGCCCTTGTGTATCCTGAACAGCTATGCCAAGAATCTGCCCATCATAGCCCCTTTCTGCTTACTGCAACCGTGAGACTTTTGTCTAATTATCTCTGGACCTGGAAGGGGTTTCATTTTCTGGAAAAGAGCATATGAATTCCGGTCTCCAGCTTCTCCTACACCCAAAGACAGACCCCCCATAAGGGTTTCCTGTCAAGTCCCCCACCCGCCCAAAGCAAATCCTTCTCTGAGACAAAATAAAATAAACGTGCAATATCTTATGCACAAGCCATACATCAAAGTAAGCGAGTGCAACCTCTGTCTGCTTCCACAGCCTTCTCTAAGCTGAGAGTTTGCTAGCAAACATGCTCTGAGACATTAACAAGAGCTTTCCTGATGAGGCTGTTGGGAGCGTGGGGAACCTCTTTCTGTCAGAAGCGACCACACTAATCCCATAGCTAAGGAGTTATCTCCACCCCCATTGAATCACTCCAGCCAACTTCTCTAGTTCTACCTATAAAGCCCAGTGGCTTTGTTCTTGCCTCTGTGTCTAAACCTGACTCCTGCCGGTCTGTCTCATTCACTCTGCCCCCGCTGGGTCAGTCGTCTTTCGATTTTCCAGATTTCTGGATGGTTCCCTCCTAGGAGGCCTTACAGTAGAAGCTCCCTTTTATTGGAGTAGTTTTGCTTTTATTTTTATATATTCAGTTCCGTTCAGTCGCTCAGTCGTGTCTGACTCTTTGCAACCCCATGAATCGCAGCACGCCAGGCCTCCCTGTCCATCACCAACTCCCGGAGTTCACTCAGACTCACGTCCATCGAGTCCGTGATGCCATCCAGCCATCTCATCCTCTGTCGTCCCCTTCTCCTCCTGCCCCCAATCCCTCCCAGCAGCAG